>VXBW01000719.1:703735-755211 GCA_013400375.1 Thinocorus orbignyianus | reverse complement strand
GATTTTTTGTATGCAGCTGAAAAAAAAAAAAAGAGGAAAACGGCTTCCAGGGGCACAGCCTGACTGTCTGCCAGAGTAATTTGTTATTTCCCAATGCAAAAATGGTATCTACTCCAGGCTCCAGAGCATAAAGACTGAAACCAAGGTCACAGATATGATACAATCATTGAGTTGGTAGCCTTGAGATCAGCTGTGGTCTCAAAAAAATAACCCAAACACCGGAGACTCCCTCCTCCTCCTCTGCAGAGATCAGAGCTAACAAATTGGCCTAGTGTGGTAGCAGCCAGTGAGTTCAACGTGGGGGTATTAAGTCCAGAGAGAGCCAAGTGAACAGCTTCATTAAAAACTGATCCCGGAGTGCAAACTTCATCATGTCTATTAATCACAAAGCCCTGTACAGAAAAGCACTCCTTTTGCTGAAATACATGAGTCTCAGTCAGCACCACAAAAAAAACCATGGAACACGTGAACATAAACCTGAACAGCACCATTTTCATTCTTTGACCGTCCTTACGCTGTGCATGAACACTTGCTGCTGTATCTTCCTGACCATAAGCCCCCTCTGCCAACTGGCAGGGTGCTTCCTCCCTGTGGCTCTGTCAGGGCACCAGGGCTGCCAGATCAGTGGTTTGCTCAGCATCTGTATTTATGGAATATGCTTCCACCCTACTCATACAAATACACGTGCCTTGTGTGGCACTGTGTCCACTTTTCCCAATGGCACATTGCCAGGACTTTGATTCCTAAAGCAAATTCAGCTCAGATCCCTTTTAGGATCTATTGCTATGGACACAAATCAATGTCACCTAAAACCTATGAGCGATCTGCAGAACAGGAAAATTCAGCTCTTTTAGCTGCCACTGTCCTTCATCCGCCTTTCCACGTGTATGAACTGACTGCCAGCTAACCACTATCGCTGTGTTTGTCACTTTGAACAAAAATCTCACTTTTTCGCCACATCTTCAACTGTCTAGTTAAAAACAGACCAGATTCTAGCTTTAAGTCTGTGCCTCCTCGTGCCGTTTGCTTTATATGAGCACGCCAGCCTCTCCAGCTCAGAACTTGCTTTATTTCCTGAATTCTGTTGTTTTGGTTTTACTTTGCCAAGTACACATCATCTTCTGTTAACCTTGACTACAGTTCTAAATAAAGGTAAGTTTTGGTGGTAGCAAGTCTGCAGCTTACAGCAAGAAGGAAGGAAGGAGCCGATGGGATGTTGCTGAACACACACTTGGTGATTCCCTGATTCTCTAGTGGTTCCCTGTGAAAAGGAAACTCCTGCTGCTGTTAGAGGGTTGTTTTTCTACGAGGGTTCTTTTGCAATGGAGTTAAACAAAGTACCCACGTGATTCAACATAATTCAGGAAAGGCAGATTGTTTATTAAGTATTACAGTATCTTGATCAGCTGCACATTGTGAATACATCTGAAATACGAATCTTAACACTGTTAACAGGGAACGTGGAAAGTATGTTAATTCTGACATCAGCTATCAAGCCTTGTTAATTATACCCTCAGCAGAAGCACAAACAGTTACTGTATCTTCTTTGTTTTCACAGAATATTTAATAAGAGTGGCTGGAGTGAGGTATTTTATTAGAATGTGGTTACTTTACAGAATACGCTGGGGACCATTCATTAACATTACTAAGAACCATTATAAAAACAGAACTTGCCACTTTTGGTAAATGGAAGGAATGCATTCTGCCTTCAGTTTTTGCTTACCTATAAAATTTCATCATTTACAATGGATCTCACAGTTAATTATGCAAGCAGCAACACAGCGCAGCAGAGAGATAAAATGGCCAGCTGCCATCTTAACACATCTGCATTTCATATTAATAAACCTGCACACCTCGGGTTGCTTTACAGACCGTACATGTGGGAATCACTTCATCCACACCAGTCATAAGGATAAGCATATTTTCCCACTTCTCTATGCTGCACATAAAAAATATTTAGCAGACTATAAACTAAGTTTGTTACATAAAAGCCTGGGCCTCCTCCTGAGAGATTTTCAAATCACTGAGAAGATCCATAGACCTTATAATCAAAATCCAAGTCAAGGAGACTGAAACCCTTGGCTTAGAAGAACTTTTTGTTACAGTATTTAAATAGAGATTGCCAATCTGAAATAAAACAATGAATGAACAATCTGAATAAAACAATGAACAAATGAAATAAAACAACTCAAAAAGGAAAAATGATCTCTGAAAATAACACCAGAACTAAAAAGCCTTCTTTCCAGGAAAGATTTGTAGTCAAGTAGATACAGCAAAAGGCAGGCAAGGCCTTCAGTTTCTCCCAATTCATTTTTCCACACAAATGTGCAAGTTACTGGTATTTAATTATCACATCCTTTGTTTCCAAACCAGAGACAGTGGAACTTTACGTCTTTCAAATTTCAGGCTGTGGGGACTATGGTATTAAATGTTACCACCGTCACTCTGGGGAATGTGCAGTTAGACCCTGACCGAACACACAGATGGGGGAGTTTAGTCCCACTTGTGATAAACTTCTGGATACACTTCTCACATCCCAGAAGAATACTGGTTCGGTATAGGATATAAAAAAAGCAAAAATCACTAAATCATCCTCAGATTCAGTGGTAATGTAGGTCTTCCAAGACCACCTGTACAAGCACAGAAAGCTCACATTTTCTTTGCCTCTCTTCTGAAATCTAACGTGACCTCAGGCCAATGTGTGCCGATGGAATCACCAGTACATCTTTCTGCATGTATGAGACAGGCCTGCCTAACTACAGCGTAAATACCACTGAACCTACTCATTCCTCAGCAGTAAGTCCACTTTGTGAGGAATAGAGGGTCATTGCAGAACAGTTCCAGCTCCCGAACGTTCACTCCCTCCCTAGCCCCAGAGACATAAGGATACTGCCAGGAAAGGAACAGAGCAGGGCTTCTGTCACCAAGGGTTGCTGGCTCCATAGAGAAAACTGAAGCAGTCACTGCTTTGTTCTGCCATCACATTCCTCCACAGACATCCCCCTCTAAAAGCAACCCTTGAGCAAATTTTCTTGCCACTGACCGAAGAGCTGAGTTGATTCTGCCAGCGTTATACAGAGCAACATCTGCCTGTGAACAGCTGGCCCACAGAAGCAAAGCTGGGGGCTACTGCCTGCTGCTTACAATGAGAATGTTCCTCAGAAACCTAAAATAAATAAATAAATCACATTTAACTCACTGAAAGAAAAATCAGAAATACTTGGCATGAATGGACTCCCTACACAAACCAGCCCTGGGCACGTGCTTAAAGCGACAAGCACTGTCTTGAAAAATGACACTTCGCTAAATTGACAACTTAATGCTTTCACATGCAGAGCAAGGCACAGCCAACCAGTAAGCAAAGTGATGCCAGCTCATGAGTCAGCACCAGTGTGAGATGGTGATTTAGACTGAGCAAACATTTTCTCAAACCTTGGGCCGGGGAAAGTTGGTGGAGACTTTATTTTTTAACATATTGCTCTGCGTGTGAATTGCCACCCTTCCACAGATTACAAAACTGTGCTAAGAGTTACTGAGGCACAGGGTGTGTGGCAGCTGCATCTGCACTGAGTCTGCCATTTAAGTAAAATCAATGTTCTTCACTCACATGAAAAGCAAAGCAACTCACCCAGCTACACAGCTTTGGAATAAAAAGAGGCCACAAAGTTGACAATGACAAAACTGTCCATTTTAAACTTTCAGATTAATGCAAAACCAAAAATGGGTTCTCACAGTTAACCTTTACCTGTGTTGTATATAGGGGGATTTAATCTCAGCTTTCGTGACTCACCACAATTAAATTTCAGAAAGAAAAAAAATCAAACACAGACCTTAGACATTTCCATATTTCATATATATACAAGGAGGACTGAGAACTTTTGACTAGCAAATATTGTGAAGGAATCTTAACAGAGGAGTGCTGCACTATGGTTCCCCAAGCTCCATAAACAAGGTGACTGAGGGAACTGTTCTTAGTGATAGCTACATTCAAATAAATTAACATTTATTATCAAATTGTCTCTCTGACAAGCCCTATAAAAAGTCAGCAAATTGTAGTTCATGTGTCATGAAAACAGGTGATACCTGATAGCATCAATCAGAGCACTGCGCTTCAGAAAGGTTTTCTCTCCTTCTGAAATGGGGAGTTCAGCAACGCATTTAAAGAGCACTGTTTCACACACACACCCCTTCACCCTCTTCAATTTCTATGGCTGCAAAGACAGCTGCAAGTACATGCTTATCCCAGAGGCTGTTTTTCATACTGGCAGAGTGAATCAGCTTATTTTACACAGAGGAAGAGATGTCAGTGTTTTTTCCTCATCTATCCTTTCCGAGGCTATTATTTGTCCTAGATTTCCTGTAGGCGAGCAACGTGCACGTTAGACTGTGGCTGAGCGGGCTCTCCCAGGGCTGAGTAAACAGCAGCTGGAGAATCGGGACAGGCAGGAGAAACTGTCCAACAACAACTTGACAGCTACGAGACTCTCTTTAAAATATACCTTTAGCCTGTAAATCTGTACTAGATGGGCTACAACCATCTCCACTCAACTTTGTTTTCTTCACTGACGTGGAATGTAGCAGCTGGTTTAGTGGCAGCAGCACCCAGGAGAAAGCTGGTGGATGACTGAGCTCCACGAGCAGGTTGTGCTGAAAGAAAATAGTCGAGATTCACAGACTGTGGAAATTCTGACATTCCACCCAGCAGGCACACCTCCATCTTCTGCAGTCTGCCTCTAGCCCTTATTTATAGTTTCAGGACAAAATGAAACCCAAAAAGGATTTGTTATATCATCTTTCCTAGAAAGTTACTTCTCAGCAGTTCAGAATCAGCCAAGGCCTTCGTTACCAAAAGTGATTATTTTCAGTTTTGAACGCTCCAGACTTTTGGCATTTCACCTTATTGAGCTGCATTTTTTTAGAAGAAAACTCTATTAAACATTCAACAAAGTATTTTGCAATCTTCAGAATGGAAAAATTTTAGAATGAATACGCACATTCCCAGCCGTAAATCAGATGTTATATCCTGGCAAACAGCTCTAAGTTTATAGGCATTTTGAGTTGAAATCAGTTGGGAACTGCCTTGTTTCTGAAGGACATCACTAACCCCACCAGCATAGCATCAAAGGCTACAACCTCCCCATATTCCAGGACCAAATTTCAAGACTATCATAGTTCTTAAAAAGCATTATCAGATAAACCACTGATAAGCACATGCTTTCTAAAAGACCATTTGCACTTGAAAACAACGTCAAGAACTTGTTATCGCTTTGGGAGAGGCTGAACTATGACTATTTCCTAAGAAAACCAAGGCAGAGAAGGCAGAGATAATGCTTCCCTTACCAGCCGAGTCACGCGCTAAGAAGTGGCCAACGCTGCTGGGTGCCATCTGGGGGGCACAAAACACAGCCCCGAGGAACTCACCATTCACTGGGCAGACAACCCATCTCTGGCCCCAGTATTTTTGATCCAAAGGCTACCAGTGTTTTCTGTTTATTTTTAAATAGCCGTTTTAAGAGCTTGGAAGTATACTTGGGGAGTTACCAGCAAAACTTCTCATTCTTGTTAAAATGTAGTTTCTAAAGGCTTCTAAGGTTGCATCAGCTGAAGCCACGGGGAATCGAGGCCATCAGCATCTTGCAGAACTAATCCCATTACTGCTCAGTTCTGTAAGATATGTGTTTCCTGACACATCCACAGAAAAGAATGGTACTCAAACATCTATTTAACTTTTATGCCACCACCCCTTGGATGATGGCACGTGAGATGAGCAGCTCAGATGCCAGCCACAAAGTGCTGGTTGGGGCAGTGGGCTGTTTGATTCCTGCTGCAGTGCTGTAGGGCAGCAGGTACAGGCACATACTCAGACTCAATACTTCCACTCGGCAGAGCTACTTCCAGACTGATCAGGATTACACTTCAGCGAAGCTTAGCTGCTTGTATCACAGAAAGAAAACCAACAACTCCTGGGGAACTGAGGATGCAAAACTCTTGAACCCTTTATACATATTTCCTATTGAATAGTCCTTGAATGGCAAATACACAGAGTTGGAACATTTCAAAAGACTTTTTTAGACATTTCAAGTTTAGATGTTTTAAATGAAAGGCTGACATTAGCAAGCTCTTTACAACGCCAGACTTTTTCCTTCTGTTAGTATTACGTCACAACCATGAGACAACTAAAAAAGAATCCTTGTCTGTCCATGCCTTGCTTGGCTCTACTCTGGTTATCTTTTTGTCCCAGCTGCGCAGTGGCTTCTGACTTAAACAATGGATTTCATGTGCCTTAGTGACATTCTCCTCATCTAACGTGTCTCCTGCCCAGTTGCCTCAACTTTGCAGCTCTGTATCGGATCCCAGCTTTGTCCCTATGAATTAGCTGCAGAGAAGAGACAAGCAATCAAACCGCAGCTCTTTGGGCAGGCTGACACCTTAAAAGCCGTGCAGAAAATAGGAACGGCAGTGCTGCAACTGCTGAAAGGCTGTTCCAAAGCTACACAGGGTTTCTAGCAAACACTCAATAAGCACCAAATCCACAACATTAAACAGTCAGCATCCAGCGTTCCCTGAAGACAACATCTGGCCACAAGCAATAAAACACGTTCTTACAGCGCGATTCACATTCCTCTAGACATGGCCCCTTCCCTGTTAGCAGTGTCACACACTGATTTTGCACCACTTAAAGGCAGCATTGAGGGTACTCACCACCTCTCAGGTGGCTACACCCTCCCTTCTCACTCTCCCCACAAACTCACGCTCCAAACTTTGAGTGGAACAGGGCTGAGAACTCAGCCTAAAGCACTTCACACATCCTCCAGCCATCCACCTCATCAAAATCACTTCCCCGAGCCCCACCAGCTTCAGCCCAAAGGGACCACCTTTCCAGGGGAAGCTTAAAATAAAAAGGTTAAGGAGCAACATTGAGTTAAAAGTTTTATTCATTCAACATCTCACATTACAAATATTTAAAAATTATATGCATACTGGTATAAATAGTCATTTGCAAACTATTTAATAACATTAATTTTCACTAGCACTTCAACAAATGAACTCTTTAAAAAAAGTAACCTGTGTTATATAACTTAGAGTAGAACATACAAAAATATGAACTTAAACGTGAAAATGACTTTAATAAAAAATGAATTACCCTTATTTAAAATGCTATAATAAATACTACAACCTCCCCATACACAGTAAAAACTATATGGAAATTCAGCCAAGTAGTACAATTAACTGACATACTTAAATAACTTTTCCTTCTGATAATATGAGCAATACATTGGGGGGAAAACATATTAGAGATTAGTAAAAACTAGACACCCACTTGCTAAAAGTTTCACTTCCAAAAAATATAACAAAAAAAATCTGATGAAAATTATAAAAACTAATTATACTTTAAAATTTAAAAATATAAAAAATAAAACAGTTGAATACAATATTGTCCCAATTCTTACAATGCTATCACAGTAGCTTTAAAATAAGATAATAAAATAAAGCAAATGACCAAAACCTTTTATTCCATTTTTTTTTAAAAATAATCTCAAATTTACATTAGTAGAAAGATTGATTTCTGATTCTTTTCTTTAGAAACACCAGCAAGAAAGAGGATTTACTAGAACAGTAGAAAATGACATTTTTAAATGTCTGCAATTAAAAACAAAGAATTACACTGCAAAGATCTTCCAGAAGTCTGAAATAGGTATTGCACATAACTTGAAGTTAACTTGCCACAATTCATCACATTCAAGTTTTAAATCACCTTTTAACAGAAGGCTTTTAACTCTTCAAAAACAAAAGGGGTGAATTATCAAGTCTTTCCAACAGCATCCTTATAAAACACGAAAATTCATTCACTGCAAGTTTTAAATTTGCATTCTGCAGAGGTCTGTGTATGGAGAAGTAGATACTATACCAAAAAGCACGGGGCAGTGGGGTTCCTTTACATATAAAATAATCAGAAACACTTTTATTTTACATTGCAAAAATAACCATGTAATTACTCTGTAACTACATTGTAAATACATGGCCAGTGCCATGCTAGTGTGATAAAACTACATGCTCCTTAACCCCTTTGCAAATCCAAGTGATATCCTAAGACTGGTAACCTAATTACATGTTAATTATGTTTGGAGCTACATGGTAACCCCAGCTACAAATCCCATGTAATCAGAACGACATGTAATCACTATTTAAGTACAGAGTAATGTATATAATTGTTTATGCCCTGTAAATCGAAGTGTAACCAAATAATCTGTAAACACGCTTGTCACACAATCACAAGTGAATATTAGTAGAATAACAATTTCTTACATTAGTCATGCATACTAACATTACATGCCTGCCACTTAGCAGGCTCTCTTTTATTCTTTAAATATAATTTAAAAGAGCAGACACATTTCTGCATCAAACACCTAACATCAATTCTTTATTAATATTAAAAATGGCTAAACATTCACCAAAAACGTCTGCATCTGTCTATAATTTTTAAAAACTTAGTAAGAAGCGGTAGACAATTTGGATGTTTCTTTAAATTTCTACACTATATTTATGCATTTAAATTTCATGGGTCTAAAGACAGTGTCATTTGTCACTTTCATGCTTTTCTTCTTTAATTCTCAACTTTACATATACTATTTCTTAAATTATATGTACACCAAATACCTGGTGCTGGGCTAAGATGTTTAAGCAACATGCTTTCTTTTCTCTGCAGATTCTAAAATAGCATTGCCAGTGCACAACATCCATAATTCAAAATGTATGCAGAGCACTGAAATGTATAAAAAGCAGAATATAAGAAAATAAAATTTATTAAAATTATTTATATTAAAAAATGAAGTATATGAAGATCTCTCAGTAATAAAAGTACAAAAAGCTACTCTTTGCAATATGAAAAATTGAGGTATTGCATAAAGAGATATCCCGTCAGTGAAAAGTGTGCCTAAAAATGCTCACTGTTGGAAAAACAAGATATACAAAAGTAGTGCATAACAAATATACATTATGTGCATGACAAAATAAGTTAGCTACAAAAACACTGTACCGAAATTCAGCAGGTCATGTACAAAGGGAAAATTATTATTCAAAGCTAGTTCTCAAACAGTGTTATTTCTTGTAATGGTAACCCACCTCACCTGTTTGCTGGGTAGGATCGGCACAACAGCACACCCCAAGCCACCTACAAGCATTAAAAAAATTAAAGGAACATTCCAACTATAATTATGTACTTCAGAGAAAAAAAAGTCCCTGACAATCTACACAAGAGCACTCTGCATTTGCATTACTGTTGTCAATATTTTCAGGGATTTCATTAAAAGCAGCTCCCTTTCTATACTTGACTAGTAGACAGCAAATGTCTCCATTTTGACCTTTGGAACTTGGTAAGGTATAGTTCATTAAAGCCTGTATTGAAAATAAAAACTGCTTCTCATAAAGATAATCTGGGCCAGGGGAAGGGGCCAAGAAGGGCCGAGAAAGGCTTTTGAGGGAGCAGGTGTTTCCAACGCAGTGCTGAGGCAAGTCTTTGGTTTGAGAGAATCCAGGATGGTACCGTGCCCCTCGGGCAGTTCAGAAGATTGCCACTCACTGGCTTTGTTTGCACACTGCTAAATGATCATCGGAGAAGCCGGCCAGGGAATTGGTTCAAAAGTAACAAAAATAATTTTCAGAACTACTCCTTCATTCAACTATTTCAAACGAAACCCCTGCACCCACTCTTTAGCATTCAATTAACATGTACTGTGTTAATGCTTCTCAAGGTAGAACTTCTTTACAATAAAGCAGGCATTAACTTAGCAATGTTGGCACTTTGAATACCTGTGTTTCTCTATTCCCCCACATTAAGTTCTGAAGTTGAGATTCTTTCTACAGGAAGAGTAAGACAGGCATACACACGCTTGCACCATTTCATGCACAAATCCAGAAACCAGTGCAAAACAAGACTTGGAAACTACTCAGGTTCATGCCTTCTGTTACAACTAAGTTAGAGGGTATTTAAAACCAACTTTACACCCAAGATGGGAAACGAATAAGCAGCCAATTTGAATTCGTGTGACACAATGGAATATCAAAACTTCAGTAAAAATCAGTGATATCCTTGAGGTATCTTTAAGTTTTCTACTTTTTCATGTCAAAATGGAGAGCAAAGGCTGGCCCCTGATGAATGTTAGTATATTAGGATATAGAGTTATATATAGCCATCAAAAATAAAATCTATATATTTATCCTTCAGGAGAGGAAATGCCAGTTAACTAGTTGTCATTACTCTAGCTTTGGTAGGATTTCTAGGGCTGTAACAAGACAATTGAGTTCTCTCAAAGAAAAAAAAAGTGCACTCCCCCCTCAGTAGTAACTTTACTCAACTTTTACATTCAGGAATTCTTAAAACGTATTAATTTTGATGAAAATATAGTAAGCTCTGCCTATCTCATTAGTAATTTGGATGTGGGTGGTAGTCAGAGGCACGGTCCAAGCATATACCGAGCTAAAATTTCAGCCTCAAAACCCTTAAAAGATTGTAAGAAAAAGATCATTATTCTAATGCTGCTTCAACTTTGCTCATGCATTTTCATTGCTTTAAACATGCTCTTTCCTGTTGGTAGGTAAATGCTAACTTCATCTGTTGCTGGAAAAATCCGAAGTCAAAACAAAAAGAGAGGCAAAAACAGGCTTCCCTGGGGGAAAAGTGTCAGAACAGACTGATAGTGTTATTGTTACACGGTTATTTTAATAAAAGTATTCTTATGTTCTTTATTAACAATAATTTAATTAAAAAACCAAAATACTCTATTGTTTCAATTCTCTTTTCTTAATATTTCTCTCTCCTCTAAGAAAACGTTGCACGAAATTAAGTGTTCTCTCGGTAGTAAAGACAAGAGAATGTAACTCACTTGCAACATGTTATCAATACGAAAAGGAGTTCCCAATACAGTTTTCAATGACAAGGTTCTACAAAATACCCATATTATAGGTCATTCTTTCATTATACTATTGTTAAATTACAGACTACTACAAAAGGACATGCTATCTTGAATAAGAGAAAGGGTCGGGGGGGGTAGGGGCAATCAGGAGAACAGAAGAGTGCACTTAATTGGAGGCCTGCATATGAGCACTGCAGTCATCATTTAGTTCCAGCGGAATGAAATATGTCTCGGGCGATCTCCTCCCTCCTTCACCAGGGGCTTGTGGAATTCCCTGCCAGCGCGTGAATGGATAGCAGCCCAGCAATATTCACAGTAATACTGCAGACAGGTAACATTAGCACAGAAAAATGGAGCAAATTTTCCACCGCAACGGGCCCCCTGACATTCATCACAAAGCTGATCATCCAAGACATATGGCTTAACTTCCACCTGCATTCGGAAAAGAAGAAGAAAGTTTACAATTCTTAACAGTGTAGGTAATGACAATCCCACGCCATTTACCACACGTGTTCTAGCAGGACCGCAGTCACAGTTCTGTAGTAGGGAACACCACGCTCAAGAATTTTCCCCCTCATTACACATGATCATCATCATCGAACACCCAAAACTACAGGCACTTGAGAAGAATTCTGCTCACACTGTCCTGCTGGATCCTCACAAAAATCCCAGAAGTGCAGACCATCAGCATCACACAGACTCTCACTGATTTACACACAGGACTAATGAAGCTATTGCTACAGAACTGATATGCAGCTTCACATCAAAACCCTGGAGAATTCTGGGGGGTTCTTTTTAAGTACAGTGATGGCACAATTAAGCTCCTGCGCTTTCAGGTAGGAATGTAAACTGTTTACACAGCACTGTGACTGCAGATTAAATATGCACGTGGTCTGCAAATTTCAATGTCTGAATGTCCAACTTTAAAAAATTTCATTTATTATCTTAATAAACAGCACATTTCTTTTTTCTTTTTCTGTGGCTTAGTGCTCTCAGCAAAAGGAAAACTACCTAATCTTGTTGGGATCAAATGAGAAGCTTAAAACGGAGCTGACAGCCACCTACACAGTTGGCATTAAGGGCCAGATGACAAACAGTAATTCAGCACAGCAGACAAGAAAGGAGAAGAAAAATTTCTGCACGTTCTTAACTGATAATGACTCACAGGAACTTACCAGCTGGTGCTCCAAGGATACAGCTACACTGCAACATCTGCAGGCTCCAAGCTTTTCAGGGAGGCGTTTGGGTATCAAAACCGAACCTCCTCACAGCACTCTCGAGCGCCTTCTCTGCGACAGCAGGCAAAAGCTTGCTGCTTGCAGTACCCAAGCTGGCTACAGCATGGCTCGCTTAGACTTGCCTACATATTTCAATCACAACTGCAGCAGCACTGCCATCCCCTAAAGGCTCAGTTTCGTCTCAAAACCAGTCATCACCTCCCTTCCTATTCCTTCAGTCCACAGAACTGTGAAAGGTCCATGTAGCACATCGTAAGTGCAACACAAAACTTCACGTTAAAAAAGCACAGGTACAAGTTCCTGCTCTAGAAGTGTTTCTGAGCCTCCTCTGAAGCTCATTTCATTAAGTGTTTTTACAAACATTTCCAAATATGCAGCCTGTGACCGGTGTCTCCACTCTTTACCTGTTATCTCAATACCTGGCTTAGGGATGCTCTTTTCTGGATCTCAGTCCTTAGAGGGTTGTCAGTTCGTTCTGATAAGCACATTCACAAGTTCCCATGTTTTCAAACTTACCCAATTTTATCACAGTCCAGATAGGGCATTGCAGTAGTTTAACAGTATTGTGCTAATAGTACATATAAACTACTTGGACATGGTACAGCAGCTTTTTTTTTTGGCCTCAGTTTTTCAACTCTTCCACTGCTAGAGTTCTGTCCTTCCAACACCCCTCCATGCCAACTCAGGAGAGTGAAATTGCAGAAAAGGAAAGGCAAACACCTCACATTCCATTCTCCCTTCAGCACCTGGTTTGCTATCTAGTTTGAGGCTGGGTATTCGTTGATGAGCGTGGTCTTCTAAGAGGAAACCTATAAATATGATCTGCAGAACTGCTAAATGCCGCAATTCTGCTGCTCTATTATGTCTCCCCAGACATATTCAGGGGGCAAACTACAGCACAGGTAACCATTCTGTCTGCTTTAGCCTGTTACTGCCACACTGGGTTTTGTGCAAGTTTGCAACTCACAGACAACAGATTCTCAGCATATTTATTCAGCATGGGCTGAACTGCATGTGCCAAAGATGAGCTGCGGTTGTTACTTGTGCGAGTGTATTGAGGTCTCCCAGGTACAGAGAAACAGCGTCAATTACAGCAACTTCAGCAGGCACACGTAGGGTGGCAACACTCATCAGCTCTGCTGCAGTGGGGGCTGCAGCCCACTGAGCATTTAATTTGTGTTATCTCTTTGAAGGGCACACCCTTCAGCAGCACCTCCTTTCTTAATTTTACTGGAAATCCCTTCTCGTTACTAATTTTGGTTTTATTTTTACAGGAAAACTAAACTTTATTAGAAATCATTCTTAATAAAAGTAGCATTGCCAGTGTTGCACTTTTGTATCCCATGCACCCAACCCCTCTTCTAGGAATCTTCTGAGCACTTATCTTACCACATCTTCTTAACTACACACCAAATGGGGAAATAAGGGGGAGTGGAAGGAGAGAAGGAAGGGGAAATAGATTGCAAAATCTTTGCTAGAGTTCATAAGTACTTACTTAAATTTGCAGTCCCACCAGCTTCAATGGAACTATTCACCCAAGTGTCTGCTTATGCAAGCAGAAGTTGCACAAGGGCAGCCCAAATTATTTGTTCAAAGCCGTACGGAACTTATTTCAGAGCCAAGATTAGAACAAAGACATTCCAATTCACAGGCCCACAGACAAATTGTTGTTACAATTCTTCTCCCCAAGCTTTAAAGCCAAAGCAATAGTCAAATGATAATCAGTTAAGCAGACAAGTTTGGGATTTTTCCTCTGTAGTAAAAATTAAGATCAATAATGACAGTCATGTAAGAAAAACCCAGAGACAAAGCATGAACTAGACAGAAAGGTAAGAGGTAAGGATGTGAGTTTCTCAAAACTGCAGCCTGAAGACCAGTGTAACATTTGCTATAGATGAGAGGGCAGAGGCAAGCAAACTGCAGATCCATCTGGCATATTACTTTAATTTATAATAATAAAGGAATAAAATAACTGGACACAGCCTTTACATAGGCTGTGGAGGATGACTGTGAGGCTGTAAAGCACCCTAATGAGTTGCACTGCATTACTATGAAGCTCTTTGGGAACACCCAGCACAAAATGTGTAACAGCAGGGCCAGATTCTGCCCAGTCTCTCAAAAGATGCAGAATGGGAGTAAGAACTGCTTCATCTTTGGCAGATACCTCACTCCCTGACATTATACAAACACTACAAGTGCAAATACTTGCAGTGGGAGTATATAAGGAGTGCAATATTCTTATAAAAGGGCAAGGCAGCTGACATGCTTCCTATTATGCTAAGCAATTTGAGAAAGTCTGCTTCACAGTTGCCTCCCACGTTCCAGAAGCAACAGCTCTGTATCACTCCTTCATTTTTATTCTGTGTTGTATCTAAGTAGCACAACCTAGCCCTAAATATGCAATTAATCTGATATAACATTTACACACATCTTCACAATGACACACATTTACATGGAAAAGCATTTCTAGAGAAAGCACTGAACAAAAATAGAACGTGCTTGAAGACCTTACCCGTTTATCTATCTCTCCATGCTGCAGCTGAACAAAGCGAGCACTGATAGCAGCTATGTAACTCTGTTGATTAGAAAATGCAACGCGCCCAGCTCCTTTTGGGTACTTCAGCTCAGGGTCTGTGTCAATTCCAGCATAGCACACCCCTCCATACAGCCGATCCATTATCATTGCAAGTTCCACTAAACCAGAAAGGAAAATGAAACAGTGGTGTAGACTTCGTCATTTCATTTAAAAGCATCAAATGAAGCAGTCCATTTGAATTCACGTCCCCCACTACAAGCAAGCTACACTTGCTGAAATAACTTGTTCCCCCATTGCTCCCCAAATCAGGCTGCATATTCAACATGCCCAGTGCTGCGGAACACGCAGTGTACCTGCTCGTAAAGGCCGAGGAACACCACCAACAAAAATGGTTTTTCGTGGGTCAAGAGGCTGTGAACCATCCATAACAAAATCACTATCACTAAGGTTCCAAGGCCGGATCTGAACCTATGGACAAAAAGCCTTTTTTTTTTAACCATTCACAATTCAAAGTATCTTAGTAATATAAATTAAAACAGTATCCTACAAATGAAAAAAAAACCAACCTCTTAACGGCTGTACTTTCTAAACTGATTTTTCTACTTGTTCAGCAATCATTTCTCAAAACGAACTGGTAATTAGCTCTGTTAGGACAGACCACTTGATCACACTAAATTTCACCACTTCCTTGTTACCCAAATTTCTGGGAAAAAACTCGCCCTCTACTTACACATTTACTTAATCATGACTGAACTGCACTGTCTGAACCACATCGGTGCACACATATCTACGCTACTCGTGTTCTTCCAGCCAAGTGTAAGCATTAGACCAGTCTTATCTCAATGCTACAGGCTCCAGTGCACAAAGTTGTGTGTTTATTTACTATCCAAAACTTGCTCCTTTGTATTTGCTTACAGCTGGCCAAATTTGAAACACAGGAATGTAGCAGGAGCCTCTCCAACTACTCACAGACTTGCAGCAGCCCCAAAACCATTTGTACTAATAATTTACAGTTCAATGCCACCTTATGGGTTTTTTTAGATTTAATTTGTCTCTGTCAAAACATGTTACATGCAACACTTAGACAATATGAATTCTACATTTTATTCAATAATAAACATAAAATACCTGTCTGGAAATACATTCATTGCATCAGCGATGGTGAAATTTAGCAAATATTTTTCTAACAAAAACATGAATTGTAACTAGACTAAAAAACTTCGTAGCGTCCTAGTTTAAAAATCATAGAATGAAAATAAGGAAGTTAGTCTTTTTGAGAACTTAATTTGACATTTTAAAGAAATTTAAACACTAGCACCCTGAAGACAGAAAAAAAAAGGTATCTGAAGAGAACAATTTCTGGTTATCACACAGGAATTGTGCGGGCCCTGACAATTCTACCTACTGGTTTGTCTTTGATAGTGGGGCTGGAAACACAAAGATAGAGCTTTCCATCTTCTTCAATACACGCATCAATCAGTGCCTGTACAGAGCTTTCATCTTGGAACAGCAAAAATGCATATCCTACAAAAGGGAAACCAAACACATGACTTCTTTTGTGTATTTGCTTTGAGGATAATAATTTAACCCAGAAATATGCTTAGAACCAAGTCATCATGCCACCATACTGTAAGGGACAAACCTTAAGATGTTCTCACATATTTCCAACCCAGCCTCCTGCAAGTCCTCTGCAGAGACTGCAAGCAGGGAGCTTGCTGATCAGCTCGCTCCCTCCCCATTTCCTTCACAAAGGACAAGCCAGCTGCATCAGCTAACAAGCGCCACGGTTGTAGAGGCAAATCTGCCAGGCTGGCTGTTAACATAAGGTACAAACCCTTCCCAGATTCTGGGGAGGGCATTTAGGACAAGCCTTGACTATTATTCCAAAAATGAAGAACGGGGGGAGAACAAGGAAAATGGAATAAAGTAAATCCAGGAAGTTAAGGAAGAATTCTTTTAGTGCAGAATAAGTGCAAAGCCACATTCAAATTCCACCAGTTTATAACAATCCCAAGGATTCAACTTTTTTTGCCCCTGAACACTGGGTCATTGTCACAAATGTCTCGCCTGAAATGAAGTCTTGTCAAGAAAAATTACTCTAAAATACTCATATGTGATTGATTATCAAATATTTACCTTTAGGAGGAAAATAAGATTTGCTCTCTGCCTTGTGTGGCCAGTCTACAATCAAAGGTCCAAAGCGGCGAAAACTAGCAGTGATCTCATCTGTACAGAAAGAAGGGAAAAGGCACAAACTGAAATTAAATAAATTGAACAGAAGACATTTGAAGAACACTGATTTCAGGTAGCTTCATCCTATAAATAAACATTCTGTGCCCCTAAAGGTTCAGCAGCTCACAGCAATGCTCACTAGTTGATGGGTGATCCTTATGACAAGTCAGAACTCGTATTAGAAAACAAGACAGGTCAAAGATAGAGCTTTTCTTTCTACTGTTGATTATAAATAAAAGCTCACAACCCGCTAATTCAGACAAATGGAGTCACTGTACCAACACAGCCATAATAAACCAGCTTCAACTCTTCTCCCACAAAGAGTTTAGAGAAGTTTGCTGACTCGCTAGTAAGCAATCAGCTCTGTTAACAGGCCTTCTAATTGCAAAAAGACTGGAAAAAAATGAAGGGACTATCACAAGAGCCAGCCGTGCCTGTCCATATCACATGCCAGTGCCGTATGTGCAAACACTATCTAAACTTGACCCCAAACCAGTAAACTTCAGACACAGTTACGTCCTTTTATACAGGAAACAGCAAGAACATACTATTTTAGCAAGAAGCAATTCTGGCATCAATTTCAATTCTGCCTTCGACCTCAAGTTACTGGTATGAATTTACACATTGAATTTACACATGCTGTTCATCTAGTTACAATCCTGTTCTTCCTGAAACTGAGGGATTATTTCCTTTTCTATCTCCACAAATACACTTGAACCATCGCTAAATTTCTCTGGACAAGGATTTTTCATTTAAAAATGGAAACAAAAAGAACAAATTTCACATTGCTGGAGCATCATCTAAACTGGCACACTGCTCAGATGTATTCTGGTTAAGGTATTACAGGGCTTTCCATACTACCATGCTGCTGGGGGTTCCTAATACACAATTTAGAAGATTTTCCCCATCCTCAAACTCAGAAATCTGAAAAAGTGTTACTAATTATGTCTTTTTCAGTTTGTTTACATTCTTCAATGATATTACTAATGAGATTGCAACTAAAATCCACTGTACTGACAGTTTCTCTGTGCACTACAGACCATCAGGAACACACACAGTAATGGTAGTATGTCATGGTTACATGCTTATGAAGATATCAAACAAGGAGAACAGTCACCACATAACTATTCTTAAAATAGATATCCATTCAGAACAGCACCTAACACAAATTTAACGTTAAAGCATAAAGCACAAAATGCTTTCTAGAAACAGGATGTGAAAAACCTCAAAAATGCCACTGTGATATAGATTTTAAATCACATACTCCTTATTCTAATTCACACTTGGGCATTTAACAGGAAGAGCGCTGACAGAAGCAACTTTGAACAGCTTTAGGAAAGGTCCTACTCTTCAATAACTATCCATGTGCTCATCGGTTTTTAAAACAGTACAGGTGAAAAAGTTAGAAAACAAACAAAACCCCAACAACAACAAAGAAAAAGAGACTAAAGATCATTTTTCCTCTTGTAAATACCATGTCATATTTGACCTTTTAATAATAAAGTAACTCTTGTGTTTGACATGAAGGTCAGGTTATCGCGTCACTACATGACAAGCTGCAGTGCATTACAATCACTCTATCTGACACAAAACCTGGGTATAAAAAAGATTCTGTGATTAAGAAAAGCAACTTTTCTGCTTTAGAGTTGCTATAGTCCTTTTAACATCTATGCCAGCATGCTCATATATACAGAATACAGAATGGTCAGAACTCTGGTGAAATGAAGTTTCATAACACATAACATTTCATAACTTTGATTTTTTAATAGCACCAGCAGTGTTCTGTCACCTGGGTCTGTATGATGGACCCACCACAAATTCCTGGTTCGCCACTGTATGCAACTGCCCCTGTACAGATTCATCCCTGGCCGAGTGCTCACCGTTCATACGCCAGAAGCTACAACAGGACATAATCATTGCTGAAAACAACCTCTGAGAGCTACACATAAGCATCAAATAAAGAGTTATGACTTACTATGCTATATAAACTTTATAAAACTACTAAGCAATACTTATCCTAATACTGGCTTCTGGTGCCCATAAAATGTTTGCTATATGTTTATGAATTTCAACAGGTGGTATTTATTTGTTAATTTTTGCAACATTTTTTATCTTTTTATCATTTTCATACTGTGAAAGTCAGTTAAAATGTGTGGTAATATATAGTTTTGTTCCTCAATGGCACAACAATGCTACAGCTAAACTAGTTTGAATTATCTCATTTTTGCCATAGACTGAAAGTGGCATCATGCAAAGAGCCATTTACACATCAAAGCTTTTCCGCAGAGTTCAGAAAAACAATCGTTCCGTAGCTAATAGACAAAAGGTTTCACACCATAGTTCTGTCATTAAGCCAGAAGGAGCTGCTCTGGATCTGATTTTCTGGGCATACCTTCATCAATATCTGGTGGCAATCCGCCGACAAAGACTTTGCGGGAATAGCGTTCCACTCTCTCTCCGTTCTGATGGGAGAAGCAGTGAGGTGATCCTAAGCCACTGTGAAGAGTCTGATCCCCACGGCCATCATCCAAGAACCCGTCTTCCATTGGAAACAGTGAAGACTGACCTAAAGAGGGAGTTAAAAAAAAAGAAGGAAAAGAAACATACTAACAGAACAAAACACATAGCTTAAATATTTTTTTTAAAATACACTAGTTGCCACATTAACAGAACTGTTTGCTACCTTCCCTTTTAATGAGCAGTTGTGTCCTCCATTTCACATGGCCCTTACAGTTTTCAATACAATTCAGTAATTCAAACACATTATTTCAGAGAAAATGCTGCTACTTTCTTCAGAACTGCACTACAACTAATGAAAATTTGAAACAAATCAATATTTCTAATGGATGATTAAGTTGACCGTTTTCCATTCTATTTCACGCTTCTAATTAGATTGCTTTTCAAAGGGTGTAAAAACAGAAGAGAATAGAAGCCAAATTTTTTTTTCTGGGACTTTCCCAAGAGCAGATATCACTAAAACCTGAGCTGTATATATCGTTTTCCAGTAAACAGATTCTTACAAAGAGCAGATACAAATTCACAGTGCAGATGGGAGAACAAGAATTCTACCAGCTAAATATATTACACATTTAAATGACTTGATACCAAAACATATTATAAACCTTCTACTTGTAAATAACAAAAGCATCCTGATAAAACTAGGAAGACCCACTGTAATTTACTGTAAATGAAAACTGAAAACTAGGTAAGACTGTGTCACTCCTAGAAGCAAGTTTACTTAGATGCTACAACAGAGTTTCGTTAAAAGAACTTGCTTTAAGAGAAAATGCCGTTAAGCAAATCCTTTCCCTCACAGCCCAGTGTTTTTCTGGGATAATCCTTTATTGCAGATTTCCTTAGTAATATTTATTACTTTTAAATAAGATTTTTTAATCTATAAACGCAACTATATAGTATCATAAATAGAGAACACAAGCTGATCTCTTCCATAAATTCACCCTTTAGTTACAGTATTCAATATCTAGACAGCAAATTGAATAGACTTCTACTCATTTAAGGAGTATTTTGGGAATAAAGAAATATATCTAGGGAAAGTAAGCAAACAGATTATGCTACAAGTTTTAGGATACATTTCCTTTGCCTATGATGTGATATACTATGTCTACTTTTTCAGAATTCATTACTATCTGCCACAGTAATGTATCAGTAAGGTTAATTTATCCTGTTCTTGCTTCCTTCCTTTGAAATCAATTTATTTTAAAAAAGAAAACATATTGAAAACAGAAAAATTGATCAATTCCAATATTCAGACGTTTTCCATGCAAAAATTAAACAGCTAACAAGCTGAAAGAAAAAAAAAATACAATAAAATCCGGAGTCCACAGAATTTATAAGAATAAAAAATGTAAGGCTCAGTCATCTTACTTTACTTAAAATTTCAAGGATATTTGTACACCTGTAATTAAAATAAAAATCAGCTCTAATCAGGCCTATTTCTGTAGCTAGGCAAGCCTGGCTCTTCCTATAATAAAAATATTGTAATATAGACTGAAATGTTATTTTGTTTTCCCCCAGTGAACTGATGCACATCTTTTGTTTCATCTCTTAAGACCCCAGTCCTGCAGGTATTGTTGGAAGGGAGCAATTCTCCCCGCCTAAGCAGCCTTTTCAGGTTCATCAGCATCACCACTGCCGACAGATAATTCAACATCCGTGCTTGCAGGATCTGGTTCTTTACCCTCACAGGCCAGGACGTATATTCACTATTGTCTACGCTGCACCAAGGAAACCATCAGCACCCAGAACAACCAAAATAAACTTCTCCAGCATTGGTATTCAGAACATACACACAAACACAGCAAGATGGCTCCTGTGTAACAGATCACATAGATGACATCCCCTGTAAGGATCGGGATCATTTCAGCCTCAATAGTACTATTGTGGAGTACTGCCTAATTCAGTTAAAATATTTATTTATGGCATGCAGACTATATAAATGCATGTGAAACTGAAGCTTTATAATCTTAAATTTTGGAGTTTTTCCTTTAGTAACAACTTAATGTTTTTCCTCCCATGAGACATTGTCAACATTAGAAAATTAAATAGGAATATTGTTACCTCGCCTTCTCCCATATGTCCTTGCTGCATGTTAAATGAGAAAGAAAACAGCCTTTCAAACATTGTTATAAGGACCAAAAGACCTTATTTTAGTGCCTTTATACTAACTCAGTGATTCTCAAGCCTTGTCATACTCTAAGTCATTTCAAATGGTGTTCACAAGCTGACCTCCCCCACCACCCACAAGACCATGCCTTCCTTGTACCATCTCCATTATTTAATTGACAAAACATGTTGATACGAGGATGACAAAGTCTATATGTATACTCAAAGAGATTTTTTGAAAACAATTTTAGTTCTTAATTTGCACATTTATTTTCAAATCTATTCCTTAATCCTCTGTATGCCTGTAAGTAAATAGGTCTTTTCTCATGCACCAGGTCTGCTGACATGTTCTACAACACACCATAACCTCCACCATGCCCAGTTCAAGTGTTCTCTAACTCTGATCTTCCATCTGAAATGCACTAAAAGCCCTAACACAAGGGAAGCAGAGGACTCTTCTGTTAATTTCTGTTTCCACATTAGGTTGCTATTAAAGCTTTGCACAATCCACAAAATCCTTGGTTAAATTATTACTGGCAAGTAACCTGCTGAAAAACTTAAAGAGTCAAGGAGAAAAAGTCTAGGCCACTAAAACTGCCTTTCAGATCTCCTGTAGCCTTGTGTACAACAGGACAGATTCTCTCTTACCCACTTAGTACACTTTGCTGTAATTATTTGACAGCTACCCACTGCCTTCTACTTTTCATTTCCCAAAACAAATCAATTGTACCACTAAAAATACAACATTTTTCTGCCCTGGACCCATTGTCAGAATATGGTCAAATTTTGTAATCAAACTTGCACATTCTTTCTCTTTTAATCTCATTAAAGTCTGTGTTCTGAAAGCAGGCCAACGGTTTTCAAAACTTGGTTTCTCCTGGCAAGTACTATGAGAAACTCTGAGCACATCATGCATTTTATTTTGCTTCCTCATTCAAAATTGAGGCTGACAATTAGTGTAAGCATTTAAATATTTGTAAACCACAACAGAACCGGAATCATTCCCTCTTTCAAAATAAAAATCATATCTATCCCATTTTACTTTATTATTATTTAACATCTATAAGATTGTTTTACTTCTCTGATCTTTTGCTGATAGAGATACTCATTACAAACACCACAAATATAAAATAACAAAGCCCTACTCTTCAGACTGAAGCATAACTCAAACGTTCACACAGGTACTGGCTTTATGGGAGAATCTTAAAGGCTGAGAGCCTTTCCAAGTATAATTTTTCCATGGTTAGTCTGAATTTATAAATCCAATATCTTAAAGAGTTCTCAAACTAGAAAGTTTTACGGAACTAGTCTTTCATGGAAAGCAATCAGCAATCCTACTGCATTTCTGACAAAGCTCAGAAGCCTTTGCACGTTCTAGAAAACATCAAGCACTTTCAAAACCAGCTCCATCTATAAAGCCATAAAAATCTTGCTTGTGGTTTCTAATTTACTAACAAAACCACAAAAACTCCTCACTCAGTACACCCATACTTGGCAACAAAGCGTGCAGCAGAGATATGATTCCCACTGCGGATCTGTGACCACAATTTAGGTCAGCAGACTCCTCGCTGCTTTGCCACCTGTGTCACGCATGGCAAGAGGATTTTTCTCTTTTACTGTACAGAAAACAACACACACACAAAAAGCTCAGCCATCAGCTAAGATCTCCAGTGCCAAATACAACGGAAGAGGTTTTGAGAATCAAATACGAAGACTTAATTTTTTTTCCTCTTAATTTGCTTTTTATTTTCTGCATTTGCTTCATCTAACCCACAAAATACCAACATTTGACATTTCAAAACATTTCTGAGGAGCCACAGTTTATAAACTACCCCAATGCAGCCCAGACACAAACTTTCTCTGCTCAGAGAATTCAGAGCTCATCACATGCCATTAATTTCACACAATATAATACACAAGACTGAAACTCAAGAATGCTCTCTTGGCAGGCCAGGAAGACAGTTAACTGTTATTTACCAATTCTGTCTCTGGCTTTCATAATTTCAAATTAAGAGAAATCTTGGCTATGGGAGTACTCTAGCTAAGCTGCAACACAAACAAAGCCTTAAAATAACTCTTACCAAACAGAGAAAGAGATTTAATCCTGAAGATGAGGATGGTTGTCTATCCCCTGCTGAGAAATGAGATAACTACAACATTGGTTTGGACTCCTCAAATCTATTTTTCCTTTCCCCATTTCTTCAACATTTCAGATAATTGCACAAAGGGCCTAGGACAGATTTACTAATCTCACTGGATATTTCAGCAAGAATTATGTTACAAAACCTAAAAAAATACAAAGTATTTATGCAATTGGAACAATTGCTTATTAATAACCTATGCAGAGATATTTTTCCAATAAAATCTGCCTGAAATTTAAAATGCTACTAGCAGCTGCTTCAATTATTTTGTCACCTCAGCCCCCCCTGCAACACTCCTTTCTAGGTAAGAAATAAAGTCATACAGAAAGCCAATAGTCTTCTGCAAAAATCTGCTGCTTTCATTGTCTTTCATTTTAAGGAACTTAATGAATAAGCAACTCACTCAAATTTTTGAGTCCTCTCTTTATTTGAGACACTTAATGGGTTCCTAGCCACCTCCCCCTCTCTTTTCTTTTTTTTTTTAATCACATCTTTTATGCCTAACATACCTCAAATCAAATGTACTAAGCTTTCTTCTCTACACAAATCACCAAAAAGACTGTCAATATGTTGTGTAGAATCAAATGCGTAATTCTGTACAAAGTACACAGTTCCCAATGACACAGATACTCTACTGAGGAAGCATGAAAAGGGTTTGCAGGAGTCCTAAATCACTTAAACCCCAAACTTACTACAAGGTTGTCCTGCAAAAAGCTTGGCCAGGCTGAGCACCTTGTGCTCTTTAATGGTTCTTGCTGCCTTCCAGTCTGCAGGATAGTAACAATTTCAGGTGTATTTGGTGCCATTAACTGTGGAAAATTTACGTAAAAAGGTCAGCTGAAGACCAGACTGTTTAAAGCAAAGGGACTGGCAAGCAAGAGGATCCATATCACCCGTGAACCTCATCCCAACTTTCTAAGGCCACGTCACAACTAGGAGAATAATACACACATCCATAGTTAACAATGACATAAACATCATAAACCCCTGAGTAGACAGGGCGACTGAATGCTCAAAATTGAATTACAGTTGTACCTTCGTTCTCACTAACTTGCTATAATTTGTTTTAAGACACACAAAGCCCAGGTGGATGCAATACCTGTCCAGTTCTGTACCTGATTTATAACTTTTGTCCAAGAGCTCCTCAAGGCAGCGACCCTACTCTCTACCTTGGCACAGAGGCTAATACTGTAACACACTGCAATCTTTTACTCAGTCAACAATATGCTCTTATTTCTTTCCTCTCAAACATCAAACCAGACTAGTTTCATTACTTAGTTCCAAGGAATTTCAGGTTTCTAGGCACATTAATCACTGAAGTTACCAGAGGAAAACATTTGAAATTTAAAAGGGACAAATATTCATGTTGACATTTTACATAACCTGACTGTGAGAACAAGTAAGACTCAATCACACCCTCCCACCGAGCATTAGCTCTACCACTGGGACAGCTTCTCACCACCCAGCTCCGGTAGAGCCAAGAAGCTTACATCAGTTTGCATATATTCATTCACGTTCTACACTAATCACACAGTCTCTAGGAAAAGTATTCAAGCTGAACAAGATTTTGCTGAAGTGATCCCAATCTCCTCAATAACATGAAGGAAGTATTTTAACTGCTGATTTTTAGGGACAAAAAGTGAAAAACAAGAACCCATGGTACAAGTGAGGGAACCAGTACAGGGGAAAAGGGCTACCTACAACTCTTGCAGATTACAGCAGCAAAGAACAGAAGGGGAAACAAAGCCTCTATACCATCTTCAGCTATTTAAGTATTATATAAAATGGAGAACAGTGTAAGAGGTCAGATATTTTTTTTTTAAAGGGGATAATAATGTATTCTCTAAAACTACCTTGAAAGCTCTCCATACTGCTTTAAAAAAATGTAACTGTAGATGGCCACAGGTGGTCAGTTTTTTATGCTAGAAAGCAAATAAGAGCAATACACAGAGTTTCAAACATTCATGGATAATGTTTACATTCTGCTAGTCATTTTCTTCCCCTAAACAGAAGACAAGGAGATAATTTGACCCTGCTCTGTCTTCTGTTTTGCTTGGCACTTAACTTTCAGAGAAAGAAAAGTATCAAAGTTTCATGGGATTATTCTGAAATGTGAGCCAGACACCCTTGAATCTATTACAGAAAGTATACACTTTATAGAGTTTTATTTTTAAATTTCAGAAAAATAATTGAAGTACAATCCAGTTTTGCCATTCCAACAGCAAAGCCTGATTTCTAAATCATTCTACACTAAACTGTAATTTGTAATTGTAGCAAAATTAACAACGCTGTGCATGAGGCCATTAAAATACGAACTACAGTATTTTATTACCTTCTCTACTACTGCCTGAGGGCAGGTAGGGTTGATTATAACTGAAGACTTAGATTTTATCATCACTTCATGTTTCACAATTCATTTCATGTGTAATCCGTGGACCACGTGTTTCTACCACAGGTACGTTTCACATGAAGTTCTGCAAGGTCATCTCAAGCCCAATTTCACTAGCTAAGAATCTAATTGTATCCTTACCCAAACCAAAAGCAGAAAAATGAAAATTATAAAAAACATCTATATTTAACCTACCTCTGGCTAAATTATCTTTGTATATGAAGCAGCAACTCCGAGACTTAAGCAGGTATTTTCAGAGAGGTATATGTTTTCTCAAATTAGAATACAAGAATTGTACCTTTCTATATGTCTCTATACATAGGAAGAGAGAGTCATGTCTCTGCTATTTAAAAGAGCCTTACAACTTAAGTTTAGATGACGTTTTCAACAGGAAAGCAGACAGTGTCATAAAGTGTTTCATGGCATGCAAAAAAGTACTGATTTTAACGCATTGTCACGGTTTAGCCTTGGCGGCAACAAAAGCACCACGTGGCAGTCCCTTGGCTCCGCCCCCCAGCAGTGTGGAGAGGATGAGAAAGAAAAGGCAGACTCGTGGGTTGAGATAAAAACTGTTTACCAGAGCAGCAGGTATTGCAGGGAAACAGCAACACAGATGGAGGAGACAAACATAAGCACAATACTGACCACACCCCGCACCGTGCCACCCCGACCCGACCACCACCAACGCCGCTGAGAGCACCCCCGTGCCACTCGCCCATATATACGCCTACGCCGTGACATCACCACGCCCACTCCCAGCTGTGGCCCCTCCCCTCCCCGGCTGGCTCCCCGCTGCCCCTGGGCCTGGCACACATGGGGTGGAATAGCTGTGCCGGATAGAGACAGGGGAGAATCAACCCCGTCCCTGCTGGAAATCAGGACATGCATTCATTTAGTTTAGTTCTGCAATTTTAAGGACAGAAGGATTAGGCCACAGCTTCATGATTATGAATCTAAGACCTGCAAATGTACAAAAATTTTGCCCAGCTCAAGTGCATAATCACGCTTCCGTCAAATTATCCCTAGCACATACGTTGACTGTGGAATCGACTACTGATGCATGGTAAAAAGTGTCACAGACACATGATTCAGGACAAACTCTACAAATAAATCAAAAATTTAGCAAATCTAGACTAAGTGTGAACTTGTCCATGTTAGAACTTTGCATCGTACAGTCGCAGCTATCTTTGCGATGTTGTCAAATGAGATCCCTGTTTTAAAAATTGTCAAAGCCAAGAGACTGAAAGAGATATTAGAGATTCCCTATAATTTGGATTTCAAACAGTACTAAACTGAAAAGAATGAAAAACATTAAAACAGTATTTTCTTAATCTAAGACAATCTTACAAAAATTAAACATCTCTACATCTGGAGAATGTACATTTGTCATGCTTTTAGCACTGTCAAAGTCAGCATGAAACCAAGAAAGTACACTACATTTGGCTGCACAGTAAAATCAAGGATTAACACCTTTGGAAGTACTGATCCTGCAAAATTAAGCAGCAAAGCTGCCAAAACCTGCATTTTTTCTCTCCTGTTATTTTTAAAGAAACACTATTTAAAAAAGAGAAAAGAAAAAGCTTGTGAGGAGAAATACAGCTCTAGTTTATGTCCAAAATGTCCAAACAAATGCTGAAAAACAAGAGTACTAATGTAGATGCAAGTATTATGCTTTATTTCAAGTAAAGCCAGATGCCTGAAGACAAGTATTTACCCATTCCTTCTGCCAAGAGGACTAACAAAACTAAGTTTCTGGTTTTCCATAGCATTTGACTACAGGTCTGACTAGAATCTTTCATTTTAAATTCCAGGTCAGTATCACAAAACACAACTAAAACATGAAAAGCAAATTGGTTTCTTTTCTTCTAAAACCCTGAGGAGAATCTTACTATAAAAGCCTTTTAGCACTGGCTCTTCTGACGGTGACACTTTTTAACCTGCAATTAAACCGAATTAATTGTGTTCACATGCTAAAATGGTAGAACCTGACTGTACAGCATGAAAGATGTTAGATGTCTAGTAATATCTAATAGCTTGATTGTTGACAACTTTATACATCAAGTAACTGGAGGGCGACAAGGAGGAGAGAAACTGAGAAACAGAGAAAGTAAAAGCTACCGTTTCCAAGCCTTGTGCAACAAGCTTCAAGTTTTCAGGGCTTTAATCTGCCTGAAGCAAAACTGCCTCACCATAGAGACTGTGCAGTTATATTCAGAAAATAACAACGTTTGGGGAAATACAAAACAACTAATGGCTCTCATTCCTGTTCACTGCGCAAACCCAGCTGTTGTGGCAGCCAGAGGCGCTGCCCAGGGCAGAAAGGCACATGTGCTTCCAGCTCAGTCACTCCAGCCCAGCATCCGTTCAAATCCACCTTTGCAAGAAGCTCAAGCTAACTCCCAGATTGGGCAACAAGGTCAAAAAGTCCTAGAAATGTTTCCAGCATGCTATTCAAGCTTAAGCCTGAAGGGGAAATTGAGAAAGAAAAGTTAACTATGAAAACACTGCAGTTCGGCTTGTGTGAGAGCTTTAAAACCACCACTGTTATTACTCCTTTGCTGCTGCTGCTCTCAGGTACTCTGCCAGGCAAACACGTCTGAACCTCAAGATATCATCTTTCATACATTTCAACAACCACTTAACCACTCATGAAGGGTGACAAACCAAATCCAGTCTCTCTCCTCACAAAAATACAGAGGCTTCAAAGCTAACTTTGAAGTTTTCTTCGCTATCAACAATACAGAGAAATCTCCTAAACAAACCTGCTTTGAATCCTAAACATTACTACAGCTTTGTCTAGAAGGTATCAATATTTTTTCCATAATTCCAATTATGTTACACTGGGTTACTGCAAATCAATTTAAGTGGAACCCCTTAAATATTACATGTATCTGAATATAACTCTTCCCTCTCCTCCAGGAACCCCCACGGGGTCTAACATAAGCACCCAAAAGCAGAAAAAGCAAATCATGAAGCACAACACTCTGCTGGAGACTGGATGTTAGTTGGAATTATACCAGTATTTCAGAAAAGCAGGCACCCTACTGCTGGTGGCACTGAGCTTTATTTTATGTTAATGTATGACATTTGGAGAATAGACAAGAAGTTATAAAAATATCCAATCTTTTCCCTCAATACATCTTCTAGTTTATGATATGGAATAATTGGCAGCATTTATCTGTTGAACACTGAAGCTACTACTATATTCACTATAAAAATAAAAAGGCAGAGTTTGCAACTGGGAGAAGGAAAAGCGCTAGCTTTGCCAGCAAATAGTCAATCAGGATCCCAGCCACAAAACCACTTCAAATGTGCTAACTTCAGTAAATTACAAACTGCACACTAATGATGCATTTTCTGACAGGAGGAGATGAAAGAATACCATGTCATATATTAAAAATCACTAGACGGAATTTATTTCTTAAGTAACAAGAACAATTTATTGAACTTATTACAGAATTCATTGAACAATTTAGGAAAACATATGGGAAAGGTGAAAAAACTTCACAAACTTCCCATTAGCAGTCATGGTTCACATGCACTGTCTTCCTGGATTCTTTATATGCAACATGCTGCCCCAAGAGATGCTGCTATCTGCCAGTACCATCAGCCTAACAATTAGTGTAAATGAAGAGCCTGAATTCTACCCATGCTTCAATGAATAACCCGAGATGCAATTCCTGCCTTTGACCTGCAAGAGCTGGATTGACATTGGCATATACTTACATGCTGCGAAACCAGAGTTCCCCAAGTACAGTAATAGGTTCAAAGCAACTTATTTTTGTCTGTGGAAGGAACAGTCACAAGACAGCCTGGAATGCAACATGAGGATTTTGTTCCTTTTTTAAGCATCCTCTTACTTCACTCCCAAACAACAAGGAAACAGTAACACAAGCAAGTAAGCACCGAGCACGCTCAAGTCTCTGCGGCATAATGTTTCCCCATTTTTCATTTTTACAGTAACCAGCATAAGTAAGACACTAATTTTTCCAGTAATACACATGAAATAACTCTACTACGCACTTCCCCAGCCCAAATCGAAATGGGAAGGGAAACAGAAAACTGTATTTTAAAACAATCAGTACTTTATCTGTTTTGCCTAGATTCTAAATGGTATACGGGTCCAGATACCAACACTATTTATTATAAAAATTAAAAATGACACATGAACAACCCAGACATTCTTTAGAATGCCTTCCAAAAGCTATCCCCATCTCCCTCATCACTGTGCGCTAATACTAATGACAATAAGAAAATCTGTATGTAACATTACTATAAATCACTGGGAATTTATTAATGTATTATAAATTGTTTGATAGATTTGATTTTATCCATCACAATTATGCCCACATTCCAAACACAAAATTTATCCTTTTATCATACCTATCCAATCTGACTGTAAAGTTGGGATTCTTGTGAATAGCATTCTAAGCAAAGTTGAAAGAATACCACTCCCTGAAACCTATGAAGACACGACATCTGCATATCTAGCATGGCATGTGACTGCTCCACTCATCAACTATCCACATTATAGTCCAACTATCAACATTGCAGTGGAAAAAAAACCCACCCCAAAACAAACACCAAAAAACTAGCATCACAGCTAGCCAATCTGCATTCCAACAAACAATACATTAAGCCAAGTACAGACAGATCAACTGTTAAGATGTATTTTCAGATTCTCCTCATCAATAGTTCTCATTATTCCACCTAATGTTGAATTACAATGATTAGATACCGAATACACAAACTGTATATGCATCACAATTCTTTCCGAGATACCTTAAGTAACTGATTCAAAAATCACATTTCAGGATGCCACACAGTCACTCTTGGGTATATGCAAAGACTGCCCACTACTAAAAACTGTTTCTGTATGACTTTCCTAGGAGCTTGTTCTGGTTTACACTAACATCTCATCTGTCACCTCCTTATCTTTTCTCAAAACTCATCCTCACACTCATTATACCCTGCAATTCTTCTTTATCTCCAGCTTTAAGAAAAGCGCTTCAGACTTTTCTTTCTGCTCCTTTCATGCCATTTCTAGCCTGATAAACATGATGGTAGAAAGTATGGGGCTAACAAAGACTCAAAGAGTTAACAATTCAACATCAAGGAGAAAAGTGAAGAAAGCAACCAAAAAGACCAAAGACAGGTAGAATTTCATCAGTTTGGGAGGGGAGGTGAATGAGTTCTCCCTCTTCTAAAACAGGGAACAGGCACTGCTCATGGAGCACATCTCCAAATTAAAGGCTGCTTTGAAGATGATTCAGAACGGTCAGAGATTATCAAAGCAAGAATTCAAAAAGAAAAAAGAAAAAAAACTACTACTTGTCCAACAGCAATACTGACCAAGGCAGGAAATTAAACAGACTTTTAAAAAAAAACCTGATATAATTAATTTAACAAAGATGAAAATACAAAAATGAAAACAAGAAAACCTTAGAAAGGTTTTAATCAGATTAGCAAGGCTCCTGTCGTGGAACTCAACACAATTTTGATGGCTCTAACACTTTTCAATATCAAATCACTGATTTAAACATGAAAACTTTTAGCACTATTTCAATGTTTTGTTGTGTTTTAAAATTCTCTAACTGCCAAATCATTTACAGCACAAGCATTCCTTGGAAGTATCTCGTCTAAGGACTATGAAAGGCATTTAATTTTCCATACAGACTCCGAAGATGGGACAGGAGGGCAAGGGGCCTATGCAAAACATTTCAAGATTGGACAAAAAACCCCGCAGGTCTCACACTCCCATGAAGTTAACAGGAATCCTAACACTGATTTCAAAACTGAACCAGGATCAGAAAACCCTGGGATATTTGTACTGCTCTGTGGTAGCAGGGCAAGGAATTTCCTGGCCCCAAAGGGTGGTTACATCAATAGCCTCTAGTTTATTGCTCAATGGCTTCATTTTAGCCAGATAGCATAAATCAAGGTGTTGCTCTTTCTCGGCTGAATTAATACCCTTCCTCTAAATCCTGCAGTAGTGAAGTATAAGCACCTAGTTGTCTGACACCTGCATTATAGAGATTGCACTTCTATAAAAACGTAGGTACTACCACAAAGTTTAAAACTACTCAGTAATTCTTGTGTATCAGCATAGGTAACCAACAGTATCTGTTTCCTTACTTTATTTTCTTGCAGAACTATATTTAGCATTGTATATTTTTAACATAAGTCAAACTCAAGTTCTGAATGCAGTTCCAAGGGCAAATAATTTACTTTTTTTTTAAAAAATTCCCTAAACTCTGAGCAGCACTGCTACCTACACATTACTTCCCACACACTTAAAATTAAGAATACCAATAAAGCCAAAGCAATTAATTTAACGTCAACAGTGAGTCCCCTCTTTCAACTGATGTTTTTCATCACTGAAAACAAATAGTAAACTGCTACATTTCAGTACATAATTTGGGTTGTACTATTATTTTCCAAATCATTTCAAATGACTGCAAAAGTGTTTGTACCATCTTAAATGTTGCATGTCCTGGGATTGTTGCAGTTTTCATTGTAGTAACAGTATTTGTGCAAACAGTAAAATGAACAGCAGTAACTTAACTACTGCTTTATTTTTTAAATCATATGCATCAGTGTACATGGATGCAAATAGTTTAAATTATTTATTGGTAATGCACATTGTTTTCTGAGATAGTATAAATGGGTGGTGGCTTTTCGCAGTTAATAGTAGAAAACTGAGGTACCAAAGTCAAGGCTTAATCGGGGAAAAATATCAAAGGTCTTAACCTAAATGACATTCTACTTTTGCCTCAGGGCAACCTGTGTTCCAGTCCACATACATCTTGTAAAGAACAGGCAAATTCTCATTCCATTTACAACCACCTAAACGCTGCCAATTCCAGACTGCTATAAATTAAAAACCTTTTATAAACTGACTCCATTTTCTTATGGCATACAGCGCCACAAAACTAGGCAATCATGGCACGGGGGCTGGAACTAGGTGATCTTTAAAGTCCCTTCCAACCTAATCTATTCTATGATACTATAAACTTGGTGGTCAGTCTAGTTTCAAGGCTTTAACTGTCCAAAGTATCCCAGACAGACAGTTCTTCCTCCTGCTAGGGAATCACTGCACGGCGGGCGCAGTCTCGCTGCTGACGGGCCTGTGGGGTTTGCAGGTGAGGAATAAGGGGAAATAAAAAGAGAGGGCCTGCCTCTGACTTTTAAGAATACAGCCGCATATATGTTGTTTAACACCAGTATGACAAAAACCGAGGAGAGCACGCAGGCTCCTGCATGCCTCCAGGAAGCACAACACAAACGGTGACCTTTAAATCGGTGCTTAAAGAGGAGCAGAGTCCAAAGGAAGTTACTGGAACCGGCCACTGAGGCTGACACCCGGCAACGTTCTTCTCTTCCCCCTCAGAACCGCGCCAGGAGCCTTGTCAGCTGGCAGCAGCTTGAAAACACGGCGAAGGCTCGGCTGCAGTTGAAGCAGAGCCTCTGGCAGGAAGGCACAGGTATCCCAGGCTGCGGAACCTTCCCGCCGCCCGGCACGGCCTCTCCACAGCGACGGCCCCACGGCGGGACGCAGGCCACCATTCGGGAGAGCCCACAGAACCAAGGGCGGCGGGGTAGCCCACACCCTCTCCCTTCCCGAGGACCTCCTCTGAACCACAGACAGGCCGTGTAGAGACGGCTGGCTTTTAAATTGCAGTCTTTTCATCCACGTTTCGTGGGCTGCAGCTGAAGAAAATACAGTAATTACCGTCACCTTTGAGTGAAATTAAATCGGCGGTCACCCCCCTTGGGGTATTTGGTAGCGCCAGGGGAGGCTGCCTCAGGGTCGGCCCAAAGCCCGTCTCCTGACGGGAAGGGCTGGGGGAGGCGGGGGGTTTATTTATTTTAATTTCTCACCGCATGTCGGCTGTGCTCAACTCCTCGTATTCTTTCTAAGTTTTAAGCGTGATTTTTTATTATTTTTTTTTCCTTCCAAATCAAGTTTTGCCTTTCTAAGCCTCATCAAATTAAGCATCTCTGAGCAAGGAAGCTTTTAGTTCAAGCCACAAACCTGAATGTCAACTCCAGTGAGAAAGCTGGGAGCCTATTAGATAATAGCAAATGAACGTAAAATCATTCATTATGTATGGCTGTGATTGCTCCCATGTAAGGTTAGAATCCAGCCATGGTCTGATCTCAGTATTTATTAATAGCAGGTTTCTGTTGGCTCCCGTTGCCCAGGTGATGCCATTTTCCTACCAGGTTGTTGGCTCTTTCTAAACAGAGGCCCCAGTGAACTCCAAGTATTGGAATGGTTGGGATAAATCAGCAAACACTTCCATTGCCAAGAGAGGAACCGAGAAAAAAAAGCATACCAGAAGACAAAAAAAAAAAAAAAAAAAAAAATTAAAATACTGAGCATTGCCCCAAAATTTTGGGTATTAGCTGCATTTGGAAAGAAAGCATGCCCTTAGTTGTTCAGAGCAGTTAGAACATTTCTGCTCCATCCCAACTGAAAACTGGATTGGGATCAAAATCAAAACTCCCGCACTGTTTCCCCCATCGCAGCCCCATCTGCGTGGGTTGTAGTTTATTGCTATTAGGCCCTGTTCAGCAATATTCTGAGACAGTAAAACAACTGGATTTCCTCTTAATTGATATGCACTCAAGTCAGCAAATCCTGGTTACTGCACAGGAGGTAAAATCCAAGAAGATCCTGAGTAGGAAACATCCAACACAGTAAACCATCAACAGTTCCTAAAGACAATTACAGCAAATCAAATGGTCTACAAAAAATTGTCTCCGTTCTGGTACAGTTGAAGCAAAAGTTTTTGAGCATTATATCCTACACTGGATACATTAAAGAGTAATCCTTCGATGAGATTGCTCTGAGACAAGGCACATGAATGAGATCAGGCGTTGATGCTGCTCTCCGAGGCCTGAGGAAGGACCACCACGTTCCCCTGGGAGAGCTCCCTCCAGTCCAGAGGCAGCAGAGGCACGAAGACAACTGCAGTGCCAGGACAGATGGATACATTTACCAGAGGCCTCTGACTTTCAGAACTCAATACCTAGATCACGGAACTCTTTGCACAAACCAAGTGTAGGGAAGACAGGCTGACCTTAGCCACCAAGCTCAAGCATTCCTCATTGCTATGAAAACAATGATGCTTTTAAAATTTAAGAAAAACCTCAAAATCTATTATTTTACAGTTTAAAATAGCTTAGATTTTGTCCTTTGCACATATAAGAGACCACTTCCCTAAAAAGAATCATAGCCTTCGTTATTTAGCCATTGGCAAAAAATGGGACTGATTCTCACCAGATCCTCATTAAATTTCTGGGTCATATAGGAAACCAAATGGCCCATTCTACTCAATGAATATGAACACGTTGCACAATCCACACAACTAGAAAAGTAACAACTGGTTCAGTTTCTTACCAGATACTCAGAAAATGCTGTCAAAACTATTTTTATCCCTTTCATTAAAGAACATTTAATAAGGTTTACATACTTTCTTTCTTATAATCTGAAATAGCTTTTCAGATCAATATTAAGGGGCTGATGAATGCTTTAAAAATGCAGTTAGGTATATCTACTTGCTCAGAAAAATCCTGAATGGTGCCAGTTCTTAACCATTATGGCTTTCCATCTCTAATATGTGGACTTGGTGTTTGACTCTCTCTCCCAGTGTCTGGATGTACACTCTGACCATATGCTACATCTAAAATCTTCCTTTTTGTACATAAATATATTTAGTCCTTAGAGACTAATAGCATTCATGCAGATACTGAGCTATTCACACCCAAATTTTACAGGAGTGCTTTGCAGTGCTGAAAGCAGATGTACTGGCCTGCTTCTTTAATCCATTTCAACTTGCATAATTTCCAGGCAATAACCTTATATTCTGAACAGAACCATAGGATATCTCAGTAATAAAACAATCTGTGGTTATAAAGTATTTAAAGACATTTCAGTGTCACTTAACATGGAAATATTTAGTCAATCTACTACTATTACAGTAATGCTCAAATTGCCATCTGGAAGACCCAGATTCAAAAATCAGTCTCTGGATCCCAGGCTCAGCTCACGAAGGCCAAATACATTGTAAAGAAGATGCAATTAGTCTCCAGGGAAAGGCTTCTCCGTGCTGTCATTGGGTATGCAGCATACAGCACGCTCACTCGTGTGGATAAAAATAACATATTGAAATGGCAGCTGCTCAGCAAAGGAAGAGGATTTGAGCAGGGATAAAAATATACTTTAAAAAGAGAGGGGGAAATAAATGGTAAAAAGCCTATCAAAAGCATTAAAAGGTAACACTGAATGTCCTGAATCACCTTAAGATTCACCTGTGAACCTCAAGCAGGAAATACTATTTATTTCATATAGCAAGACAACCCAGAAACATAATTACTACTGTCCTAAACAAATCCAAGGCTAGGACAGCCTAATCACCTCAGTCAGGAAATACACACTGTGAACAGATTTTGTTAAATTTTGAAGAATTCTTACTTATCATTTTACTACAGCATCTAAAACCTGCTGCTCTGAATGTACTAATTCAAGACAGAAATTATTTCCAAGAGACAATGGTTTCTAAAGAGTGACTGATATGTATTATAACATCCATGCTCTTTAAGTTGCTTTGAGGGTATATTTTAACATAGTACCTCTTTCTCTTAGGTCCATCACAATACGAAAGGGGGTGGTGTTAGTGTTAACTACTGAACTCCTGTCGAGTCAACTGTTAAAGCCTCTCAAAGACTCACAAGATAGTAGCGAGACCTATTAGATCATCTAAATTATTTCCATGCCATTCTGAGATTGCTCTCTACAGTGTGTTTTATTAGTGTCTTGCCCAGGCTATTTTTAAAGTCTCAAACTCATAAGCTTTTCCTTTCTTAGAGTATCCAACTTTAGTTTAAAAGCACTCTGCGCACTGATTAACCCATTTAAAATGCAAACCAAAAAATCTGTTATGGATCTGCTTATTTAACAGCAGGTGTTTGAAATGACAAGCAAAGTTTGAACTGACAGCCATAGTTTGTCATACTTTAAGATTTCTAGATCCAAAGTTTTTAAAGATTCCTTTCAATCAGTTAAATAAAAATCAGGCAAGAAAAGTAAAAACAGGAGAGGGAGAATCTGTGTTAAGATGTAATTATTCACCAAATTATACAGATGGGGAAAAAAAGCTACAAAAGGCTTATGATCATGAGCCCTTCTTCAGGCAAAATATGTTTTGTACCAGCAAGTTGCAATTTTTCCCCCACTGTATCAGTTTGCTTGAGTAAAGGCATTTCCTTTCCTTACAAATCCCGTCCTACTTACGGATGATCCCGGTAGCATTACCACAACACGGTAGACACACATTTGAATAAAGATCCATTCCTGAGTAAGTTACGACAACTAAGTGACTGTATGCTATAACAGAGAAGCAGCAGTCAAATTCAGTGTACTGTTTAGTTTTAATGATTAATGATTAATGATTTTTCTGAGGAAGTCCTTGAAAAATGAGACTTCACAACTAAGTGTTTCATGAAGGATCACTTAAATTTTTCATCTCAGTTGCAAGGTTTTTTTCTTTATAGTTTTATAACCATTCACCATGAAACAGATACAAAGAACTTAGAAATAATTCCCAGAACAACACTTGATTGATATTACTGTGTTTCCATCAGTACGATACAATGCACACACAACTTCAGACAACCCACAGATGACTCTGCAGAGGGGATTAGCAATTAAGCTCAAGCAGGACTTAACCTGTATCAGAACTACATGTATCCTTTATTGACACACTTATTCTCTCACATTCTTAATACTTTTTTTAGTGCTTCCCATGTTTTATTTCAATTGCAAGGAATCTTGTCAAAGCATTTAAACTAAAAATCATGCTATGGTACAGAACAACCCTTGTTTAGTTGTTGAATATAAATATGTACGAACCTGGCTTTGTTAAATTCAAATTTATGTTTATGTTATGTCGCCTGATTTCAGCAGCTAAAACCTGAGCTGGGCCCACCTGACAGTTGAATAGGAGGGGTCATGGCAAACCCCAGGTACTGCAGTGAAGGAAGGGCACCTAATTCTCAGCACAGTAGATAATGCTGGGGGCACACGATGTTGTCAGACAGCATATAAAACAAATGAAAGCTGTTACTACTTGTTCTTAATAAAAGCCCGGCCCCTACTACATCAGGAGGGAACACATTTTGATTTTTTAATTCATTTTGCATTACTTTTATCTACATCAAGCTCTCTCTGTCATTTCAATAGGAAAGTGTATTTCTTGATGTTTCTCATCGCCCTGAATTGCTGCTCAGTACTGAGGATGTGAAAAGGGAGCTGCATTTCAGACCATGGTGAATGCAACAAATGCAAGTTATTGCCTGTTGATCAAAGGTTGGTCTTCTGAGCAAGAGCCACTATTAAAACAAGTCAGATTTCATTAACACCACAAGCCTTGGTAACAAAATAAATTTACTTTCAGAAACCACAAGTGCAGGTTTGTTTTTTTTAGTGGTCTCATGACTGGTAACAAAACTGGATGCTTGGATAATAGGCCCATATGAAAGTTTGACTACTTTTACTTATAAAAGTAACCATCAAACTGAAACAGATTACTCACTATATAGAACAAGAGTAAGAAACTAGAGTTCTGATTTTTTTACCATAAACAGTTTCTATTCAGGTTTTGATAAAATATGTAGACAATGCATTGAATATTTTGTAAGTGGAGGTATTTTCAAAGAAAGATTACCTTTGGGGGGGGGGGAGGGGAAGAGAGACAAATCCTAACTGCAAGTCAGTTCGACCCACTTCCCAATGGTACAAATTCTGCAATTCAAGGCAGCAGCAAAAAGAGAGGTGAAGAACTAAAAAAAAACTGTAATAACGTACTGAGTGTCCTTCTCAAAATGACCTAGTTAAACCTCATTCTTCCCAAGACAGAAAGAACTATGACTTCAGCAGAAAAATACTATTTAGCAAAAAGTTATGTCTCACTGAGCTACACAAGATTCCTCAAGTTGATCATTTTTACAGGCTGCACATGTTGTATCTATTGAAAACAACACTGGCAACTTACACAAAAGATCAGCTTATGTTTGCGTTTCACATTATTTTGTATAAAGACAAAACACACCCAAGTGTTGGTTTGTTGCAATGGTTTCATCTAGAGACAACCAACAGAAAGGAGGCCTACCCGGCCTGACTGATATGCATTAGCTGCTCAACGTTAACTCTGCTTTTCCTAACCAAAACTGAAGTTTCTTACTCTAAGAAAGCACATCTTCCCAATTATTTACTGCAGGAAATAGTCTCTTTCTAAATTTACCTTTCAGTGAATCGTTTTCAGCTCTCATTATGTCAATTAGTGAGTTCTCCAGTGAATGCATGTCAAAAGTCCTTGTTCGATCCTGCAAGCAAATACAAACAAAGCCAGTTTAGGCAACATACAGTGTTAAACAAAACCATCTGAAACATAAAAACTTCAGGTTTGTTAGACACTACTACCGCAGAATTAAGCAAAAATACATCTACCACTGAAGTCAGTCTGATACAGTAATATTAAAATCCAGAATATTGTTAAATATGAATCTGATCTATATTTATCATAACTGATCATTTAAGAACCTCAATTCAATTACTTTATATTCCTTGTATACAGTTAAACTTTGTTTAAAATAATGTCACGATTAGGAAGTAAGGATCATATCCTCGGAGACAGAATTGCAAGGAGAAATCAAAAAACAGCTACTTCAGCCTGAAATTAAGACCATCTAAATCCCAGAAACACATAGAATTTCTTCCACCTAAACTACTATTGCAACATCTTAAGTAATCTAATTCTGTACATTCAGTTCAAATTCTGCATAATTATGAAGTATTCCATACCAGCAGTGGTATTCCAAACAGGCTGGTTAACTAGGTGAGTACTTCACTCTGATTTTTAATTCCCTGACTTCACAAGTTTGGTATTCCAAGCATTACTAGAATTGAAGAAGGATTCAACATATGGGAGGCAAGATGTCTCACGTACCTTACTGTTTTATTATCTCAAGCAATTTGAAGTGTACTTACCAAATATTTCTCCTTCATTTAGGAGAGCCATCATTTAACACATGTATGGCTCAGATTTTCTCAAGTAAAACAATAAATTCCACATTGAACAAACCTGATGCTATATTAGCATAAGGTAACATAAAATATCCTGGCCCTGCATTGTTTAATTAGTAAATTCAGAATAACTGCAATTATATATAAACTTCAAAATCCTTACAGTTTCATGAAAGGTCACTAATGGAGGCAAAAAATCACTCTGATTCCCAAATTCATCTGTATTATCTATGTATTTATACATTTGGATATCTGTAGAAATACCTGGACATAATTTTATACAACTATATTAATCCACCTTAAGTTTAATTTTTCTGTGTCCAGAAAGAGCTCTAACATCAGCTCTAAAGATTTTATTTCATTCATGTTCTAAGGGAGTCACTTCTGAACTGAGATCAAGCATGGAAAGCATCTGTTCAAATAAGAAAGCAAAATGTGAGCAATGCAAGACAGACATTTGCTCTGAATTGCTTCTCTACATCTATTGTTATTACAGCAGTGAATATATATTTTTTGTCCCTAACTCTAACTGCGAAGCTGAAATTTCTCCAAAGTACACAGATGCAGCTTTGATCATTTTTAAAACCAGTGGTGAAATAAAAAATGGTACTACACAAAGAATGTTGTGCATCGAGTTATAACGTCCTTTACTTCCAGTGACGAAGTGCTAAAGCCGTATTGATTGCAGAGCTGCAGGAGGCATTCTTTATATCAGACAATCATCAGTCGTCTTGGACTTTAAACACCTAATACTATTTCAATAGTAGGAATGCACCAGCTCCTGGAGTCTTGATCCATTTCCAAGTTCCTAAGTTACATTCTGATCACTACAAAATAATATTTGTCAATGAAATTTTCCTCTCTTCAGAACAGTTTATTACTGACACAGAGGAGGCAAAGTATTTCTACCTGGATGTGCTGCACTTCAAATAGCATTAGAAGGATCAGAGTTTGGAACCATCTGCTTTATTGGTCTAGTCCAATATCAAACTTACTATAAGAAAGCAGAGCACTGTCGTGTCTCTCCACAGTATTTATTTCCTTGGTCATTTATATTACAAGGTAATAGAAGCACCTTAGAGGAACTATCACAAGCATTTACATTCTTGAGTAGCTGCTACTTCTTCCATTCTGATTTTCATAGCGTATAGTGTGTTCTCTGTGTGGAATCAACCTTAACTCCAGCCCATGAACAGCTACAAAATTCTCATTTCACAAAGTGCAGAACCTCTGTAGGTCCGAGTCGTCGTTGATTTTGTGGCACTTAACACTTCACATGAAGAAAGAAACCCAGGCTGAGTAATTTCTAGTTTATTGTGCTGCAGTACATAAGCTCGAAGATAGTCTCTTGTTTAAAATGTCAGTGTTGTGTTGGGTTGAGCTACAGTAATGAACAGGGGTGCTGCAATGATAAGTTTTCAATATTGAAAACAGAGGGTTTAAATGTTTAAGGGGGGAAAAAACCCCAAGGAACTGAAATGGTTAGCTGACAGGGACACCACGTTCTCTGGTGGAAGCCTTTTGTGGCGAGGAGTCTATAGTTTTCTCCTTCTGAGTGAACCATCTCACTGTCACTTTTGTAGCGTAAGGTCCAGAAGCTTCTAATCATACTGCAGACATTTTAAAACATGACCCTGCACATCAATACAAAAGATTAACTGCTCATACTCCTACCTGCAGCTGTTAGCAAGCACATAAACAGGAGGACTGGCTAAAACATGGCCCAAATTCATACTTGCACTCTCCTTTGGCTCCAGTAACTTGTCATAGCAATGGAGAAGACCCTCAAAATGCTGATATGTTGTTATTTTTTTTCGTGCCTATCTTTCCAACAAAAGGTCTCTGTGCTTACAGCATATCTAATCATCCTTGTCAATTCATGGTGCTGAATTGCCCCAGCCTCAACACCCTCAGGAAGATCAGTCTTATTCCTGGATTGTTTGAAAGAGTTTGCTCTTAGGTGTCTCTGATTATTAATTAGAAGACAACAAACCAAGTTAAGCACAATACTAGAAGTTGTTATTATTGTTACATTGAATTTGGATATATTCCCAAAATGAAAGCAGCAGTCCCCCTCTCTGGAAAGGCAAAGTAATTCAAGAACTTGGTATGTAAGTAAACCTGTACACATCTATCCAATGAAAAGAAGTCAGTCACGTGTGGCCTAAATACAGACCAGCCAAAATGCCCTGCTCACCTGGATCAGAGGTTTGCACAGTGCTTATTATAAAAGAACTCCACTAATTTAGTTGACTGCTCGTCCTGATACTGAAAGGGCCCACACTAACAGAGAAAGTCACTACTCGTACTTTTTAAAAAAAAAAATTTATACAATTTAAAGGCCTTTTATTCTCAGACCACTTTTAAAACAGTACCACAAATTTTACCAGTCTTAACTTCCATGATGGCCAGCACATTTTATCAAAACTACATTATAGCTGAAATATATATGTATCATAAAACTAACATAAAAATAAAGACTGATGACAGGATAGTGGTAGTGGTCATATTACTGGATAAATGTGAAACTATACCTTTAATTCCATAACATCAAAAAAGCAGTAACAGTCAAGATATTGATGATTAACTGGCAACTAAATGCGAGCTATTCTCAGATACGTGTTAGTTATGAGTTATAAAGCATGTAAGCCATGCTGTCCTTAAGAAAAAAACTGATGTTTTCTTCCAGAGACTTCATGTAGAGAGAATTAATAACAATATGGTGGTGTTTTTAATGGATCAATTCACAAAGTTACAGCGCTCTTCCTGGAGCTGGACTGTTTACTGTATACTTTTTTATTTATTTAGAAAGAGAAGATATATGGGTAATGACTGCCCTGGAATAAAGCAGAGTGCGTACACTTCAGTAGCAAAATAAATCAACTACAGCCTGATATTATTTACCCAAGTTGATCACAAGAACTTGGCTTTACACAAGTTTGTTTAGGGCATCTAAAATTTTGCTTTATCAGAAGGCTCAAAGGGCACAGAAAGACATCTGTTTCTGGGAAACAGAAAGATATCAGGTAGAAAACAAAGCAACCACAACACAAACGATGAAACAAGCAAACAAACAAAAAAAAAAACAACCAAAAAGAAAGAAATCAAACTGCAGTCTTAATACACGGCTATGTTTAAAAAGTCAGCCCATATTTCAAAAGACATTCATTAAACATAGTTTTGAATAAGCAGTATTGTTTTCACAGTAACATAGAAGAGGTGACAGCAGCAGATCTGGTTAAGAGAGAGCTATTGAGACTGCAAATATTCTACAACAGCAAACACAACAGTTTTGAAAACTCTACACTGGGCAGCTCTGTCTACAGAATAATAAAGTTATTCTGATTCTCCTACTGCCTAGCAATCGTTCGTAAGATTGCAGATTGCTTGTAATAATGTGATATCATTGTTAAAGAGTAAGAACTTGGGGCTTCGTGTCACAACTTTGCCACTGGATTCATACATTATGGGCGAATCACTTCACCTCCATGACTACAGTGGCTCCCTCACTAGCACCAGATGATTTTATGTTTAGAGGGTTTGTAAAAAATTATGCCAGTTCTAAAAAGTAAATCACTAAATTCTAATTCCAATTCCATTTTTGAAATTCCAAAGACATTTCATTCCACAAAGGAAGATCATACTTTGCTCTTAAAAATTCCATATCTAAATTCCCTCGCACATCAAAAAATGTACATCTAACTTAACTATTAAAGTGCAGATTCATTATATTTAATTAGCACCCACAGCATTATCATCACCTGAACAATTAAGACTCCTGAACCTCAAGAGTTTCTATTCAGTGCCTCCCACAATGGGCCTCTCCAATGTTAAAACTCCAAGATGTACAAAAAGTAAAGCCTGGCAAGGTATGAGCACTTGCTGGTAGCTAAGGCTGTGCCTGATCTCCTAAAATATAATTTCTCTGAAGACCAAGGCATCAATAATAATACAAAGTATGCCTTTGCATTAAGTGTTTTATTGAAAGTGATTAAGCATTATTTATAGAGTAGGTGTAATTCTAAAACTTGGGCTTATTTTTTATGTTTAAATCTTTGTCAAACTTGTGAAAATTATAAACCAACTACGTTTGCTACCCCCATTATAGCTGAGAAAGCCTGAGACTTTCTGAAAGCCTGTACATATTTCCCATAATTAAAAAGCCTTGTGTCTCAAGCAAAGTAAAATGTGTAGGGAGAGGTAACATTGTAGGTACTAAATACAAGTTCCACATTTTTCCTCTAATTGCAAAGCAAATTTGGACTTGATTATGCTTCTGGGTAAGTTTCTCCTTCCCACCACCCTGAAAATGCTGTATTCCAGCTCCCAGTCCAGTATCCAGTGAATTAAAGGCTTTGAATAAACAGGTTTTTCCTGAAAGGATGTTGCTGTGTGCTGCCCTAATCATCTTTTATAGCTTCACCAGGGAACAATAAGAAAAAGCTGGAAAAGTGAAGTGACGCATAGCATAGGAGGTTTTTTTGGGAGGGAGCACTTCTGGTTTAGTCAAACATGAACTTTTTTTTTTTTAATGTTAGAAATTACAGACCTTTATAAACATTTCCAGTACCATGTCTGATTCTATTTTAGCCACATATTAAGTTTTTTATGTATCTTCTAGAAATTATTTTCCACAATATCTTGTGTTCTCAGACTTTGTGCTGAGCTGCTAAGTATGCAGTTTTCAAAGCAAAATGATTAATAAGAGTACTCCTTTTAATCTTAGGAAAATACAAACATAATTCAAATAGCTTCTAACAAAAGCTCTCTTTAAAAAGAAACCCTGAGGTCAAAAACGCACAGGAGGGCCAAAGCCAAAGTATTAACGTCAGTAGTAAGTTTATAAAACAAGAACAGTGCTAACTTCCACAGTACTTAACTTGTGCATGTCATACCACATTAGAGTGCTTCTAATTCCACAGATCAGTAGCTGTGGGGAACAGCACACAAAACACTAATTACTACACAGCTGATGTATTATAGAAAAATAGGTGAACAGACATTTAAAAATCCAACTTCACGTATTTATTCTATTTTAAAATGATGGCTTGAAATTTCCTGGAATAGTTGGTGTTTCTAGAATAAAAATAAAATTCTGCAAAACAAGTAGCTTCATTTTATGCAACCAGCCATCACGATTTTTGAAAAGGTTCCTCCAAAACAAAGAGCAAATATTAAATAAAGAGGCACAGTAAAGAAACTTACTTGTGAAATTCCTTCAAGAGGAAAGCTTGGCAATTGCTTTCAAGAAGTTATTTGTTAATTCCAGTTCCCCATGAATTTCTTTAATGCACTTATTAAATCATCCCATTTCTATGGGCAAACAAATCATGACGTATAGCTCGGAATTAAAACACATTCTGTAATCACGTATGTGTTTTGTCAAACATTCCATATCTGCCTGGGGGAAGAAAAAGTTTCTCTGGCACAGACCCTCAAAGGATTTGGAAGGGGTTATATACCTGGAAACTAGCCACTGTGGAAGAAAGGAAAAAACATTTTAAACAAGTGGATATAATGAGCTGCTCTTATGTACAAAATTCTTTGAAATGGGCAGTTATTTTCAAGCCTGATTCCAGGAAGAAGCACAAATTATTTTTAAGCATTTTTACAGAAAGCTGAGCGCTATTGCTTAACTTGTTTGTGCCTTCAAAGATCAATTTTAAAAACATCGTCACGGATTTGAAGATGAGATCTGGAAACCTGGAAATGCCTATCAAAGCAAGATTTATGCATTGCATAACAGGCAGGATGTTCCACTCTCATGAGGAAGTGCAAGTACACAGCAAAAGGAAAGCCAAAACAATCTTGAGGGTGATGCTGCTGCAAATTGCAATTACTGAGCACTCTTTATCGGTGCTGCCAGGAGAGAAGTAGAGGGAATTATTTACAAAATCAGTAACTTTGTAAGCTGCAATAATCACAGTCAAAGCATTTTCATTTATTAATTCTCAGGGAAGGCTCTTGTATCCAAAAGACTCAATTTTTTAAATTTTTTTTATTCAGGAACCATTTTTTGGTTTGGAGACTATTTCCTTTTCAAATGAACGCACAAAGAACAATGGCTTTTCTCTATTCAAAAGATCTTTGAAGGGGGAAGTTTGCCCAGTGGCTGAAGCACAATATCAAAACTTAATTTCATTAACAGATCTGGTAACAAGTCTTCTCTGACCTTGCTTCCAGTTCCATCTCTGCAGCAAGAGGTTCTTACAGACGTGCTACTTCTGAAATGTCATGAGACAGAATTCCAATTGAAAAACACAACCGAAAGCACAATGTTTTGCACACAGTTCAATATCAAGTACAAAATCATCAAATTGCAGGGCTACCAAACAGATCACCACAGTATTTTCCTTTTATCTGCGCCATTTGAAATGCCCACTTCATCATGAGCACGTAAGGGCCACAGGCAGAAACATTTGAAGTGGGCAGTAGTTCACACTAGTGGCTTATAGGGACATTATGCAATGTTGTCCTCTCCAAAGAGGAAACGAGCACTTACACTTGGTTTCCCTAAGATTTCCACCAAAACACAGACTTCTGTGTTTCACAAAGCTTTGGAGTAGAGACAACCCTTAAGAAAAAAAGGGAAAAAAAAGTGATCCCCAAACATTTGCAACTGCTGATTTACACCTTGCCTTCTAAAGAAAGTAATTTTCACTAGATTGCAGCAACAACTGTTAATGATTTAAGCAGCAAAACATAAATATTAAATGAAAGGGACAGTTGTATCAAATTACTCCATTATGTTCCTGCAGCAAAGACAGCTTTTAATTATTTCCTAAATAGGAATCTAAGAAGATTCCAGTAACAAAATAGCCTTGTCCAGTACACGATTGCATCATCAAGGATACTTCATATATATATACATGAACACAAACCTACAATGAGCAAAACTCCTTATTTCTGCTTCGAGTCAAGCATACAATCAGCAAAATCAAAAGAAAGACAAAGGTCAAATCTTACATCATTTGTTTCCAGTAATTCAAAAATTCAGTATGCTTTCAATGCACAAACGACTCGGTGACCACAGGAGCTAAAGATTTTATACACACACACCCCCCCCCAAAAAAAACCCCAAACTTATAAAAAGCAGTTGTCCAAGATGGCTTCAAAATTAATCAGCATCTTTCTAGGTCTGCAGTGCTGAAGTCCTGTTTTGTTGCCCTGCCCTTTTCTTTGCAGAAGTGATAGTAACAGACTGGAAAGTACTTCACTCCAACACTTTCCTTTTCTTGGCACGAAAAAGCGTCAGACTTGGTCTTGACATGTACAGCTTCATCTCACTGTTTATGTAAACAGATAACAACATGCTACACAAAAATTATTTCTTTACCCTGATCTAAATACGTGTGTCTGATATTTTATGTTTGGAACACAACCCAGAAGTCAAGGCTGACTTTGCCAATTTCCTGAAAACTCCTTGATGTCAAACCAAGAACATTTCTATCACTGCCTATACATTTGGGCCTTATACACAGCAGCAAGGACACACTTGATCTCATTCTGTCACTCTGACCATCAGCTACGTGTCAGGGTACAGAATGAATTAAACTGTGAGCCAAGTCTCGCTGCAGTGAGGCTGAAAAAAGACCGACTCCAGCTGTGTCCCTTTTTCTGATGGTGTCAGTGTATTAATTTGGTACGCTGGACACAGGTTCATTATATTAATTACCAGTCCTGACATTAAAATCAATTCTTACGATGCATTCTAAATTTACAAGGGCTCTACCTGATACTGAACCAGCCAGGAGCTCTGCAGTAGGGAAAAAAGGTCTCTAATGGAAAGTTATTGGCAGCAGCTGCTCTGTTGTCAGAAGCTGCACAGGCAGCCCCAGCAAACCAAACAGAAACTCAATAGCTGACGAAGGAGAGCTGCTCCCGAGTCTGAATCCACAAAGTCATAATTAAATATATTTATACCTCTTTAGGGTGGTTTATAACATGATAAATATTATACGGCTTTTATCTACTGATCTTTCACATTATTTTAAAGTAGGTCACCCGGGTTCTTACAGCACGGCTAGGAATGCTGCAATCCTTTTGAAATTTTTGCCCTTATCTGAAGGTCTTGAAAAACAGCCCACTAAATATAAAAGAACTTTTGGGTATTTAGATTCACCCCAAAGGTGCTGACAAAAGGCACACACATATGAAAACTCGGATTAACCAGCAGTCAAATCAGGAGTACTTCTGTTTTAATTTTTACTGCAAATCAAGTTCAACATTATACAATTCTTTTCAAATTCATAAAAAGTCAGCCTAGAAGGAGAGGTTGAACTGCCAGACAACCTGTCTCCAGCCAGGATAAGGCCACATTAAAATATAGGAGACATCAACTGAAACTCGTCCACATCTATTTTTGGTGATGGCCTGTAACCAAAACTTTCTGCCATTACTGAGGAAAGCAAAGTGCGTCAATTAGCATCATGTAAAAAATTCAAAGTTTCCAAAAAATGCTACAAAAATTACGTTGCACGACAACTCCACACTGTAAAACAAAACACAATCACTTAATACATTTTCTCAGCTGTGGTACACGCTCAGATACTTCAGAAGGTCTCAGATCTTTCACATTTTGTCAGGCAGCATTTTTTTTCCTTTACTCCTTTGTGTAGCTACACTTGCTACTTGTAGCTGAATTTGTTCATCGACTATTTCTGAATATAAGTATCAAGCTGAAGGAAACCGGCTACTACAGGTGTCTGGTGGGCAACAGCTATTTGCATGACTATCACTACTCAAAAAAACCCCATGATTCACAGCTCGCAGCACAATTCACACTACGACATTTTAAGCTAGCCATATATTATTTCTTTTTTAGTTGCAAGCACAGAAATCATACAGCCAGACAGTACTGTTCAAAGCCACGACCCTTTCTAGGGCATTTTAATGCACTTACGTGTTATTTTTGTTACAGTTATAACAGAGTATGCTCACCTGAAAAGGAAAAATGTTGTCAGCTCTGTTCAAGCTGTCTTCCATCCATGATTTTGGAGCAAAGGCTGAGCTGGGTCGAGCATATTTCTGCAACTGGATATGATTACTTGCAAAATTCTTCTTTAAGGGCGAGATGGAGTTCAGGGGTGTTATCCCTCCGTTCAGTCCCCTACGGTGGTCTCGACCTTGGGACCCACCCCACCCACCATATCCACCGCCACCAGGGCTCCATGAAGATGGTGTAGGCGATGGACTTTGGTAGCTGCTCCATGGAGAAGGTGGCTTGTTAAGATTATTAGCCAAATGAGGCAACTGATTAAAAGCAGCATTTCTATGTGTGAATGGAGGTGGATGAGGACTTGCAGGAGACCTCCTCTGTTGCTGATGCTGATTGTGATGATGCTGAAAATGGGGGTGATGAGGGTGGTGTTGAGAGAGGGGTCCAATTTGGGGGGAAAAGCTACCACCAAAGCCAGGGCTGACATGATGTGGAAAATTCTGAAACAGCAGAGCACCATTGTTAGCTGAGGCAGTAGGGACCCCTCCCTGGTGAAAAAAACTTGCATCTTCATTGATTATTGTAGAAGAAGAAGGAGCTATAGCTGCAGACCAGTTACTAAAACCGGTCAGCGAAGATGCAGTGGATGTCAAGGGCTGCGTCGAAGTACCTAGCCCCGAAGCCTCTTGATAATCAAATCCTGTTAACACTGGCGATTCTATTCTTATTTTCTCCTTTCCGTTGCCATTCTCTGAAGAATTATCGCCCTGGTTTTCTTCAGTTTTAGCTTTCTCAGGTTCAGAGAGCATGCCTGCTTCCTGACTTTGACCAGGGGAAAGCTGCTGTTTTTCTAGGGACTCTTGCTTTTCCTGTTGCTGAGTTTTAGATTTTTCTGACCCCAGAATCTCATCCTGAATATTATGGGCAGCTGGAGCAGGAAAGAGCCAAGCTGACCCAGCACTACTGCCATTGGCAGCTGTGTTATTATTTATAAAAGCAGCAGGGCTGGGGGTTGCATTTTGATGATGGTGTGGAGGCTGCAGATGTGGATGAAATCTGACTGGAAAAGCTGACTTATTTCCAGTGTTGTTTTGCACTAACACTCCAAACCCGTAATCCCCCATTTATTATATTTAGGGTTTGAGTCCTCCCTGTAAGAACAAGTTGATGTTTAGTGTTTATCTCACCCTCTTATGAGGCGAGATCAGTAAGAATGCTGTTTTTAGCTAGATATTCCAGTTTCTCCCTCAACGCTTTTTATTTCAGATTTGGATAAAGACGTTTGTTGTTTCTTTTGCAAAAGATAGATCTCTTCAGCTATTTAAGTGTGTCAATTTGTGTCCGTTTCCTTCCTTTGGCCAGGAGGAAGGGAAAAAAATAAATCTTTGGTTCACAAAATAAGAGGTTTCCTTTTTCTAAAGGAAATGCACAGCAATGAGAGAAAAAGCTTCTGGGAAATAAGGATAAAGAGATTCTAACTATCCTGTTTTTTTCCTCCTCAGCAGCCTTGACTCGCCCATAAATGAGTTAAGAGGGAGGAAAAAAAACATATATATACAATGACGTCTGGTCCCCTGACCCCTTGGCAGCAAAAAATAGATTTAAATCTGGAATAATTTAATACATCTCTATAATCTAATATATATTTGTGACCTGTTCAAAAAGAGTCTTTGCTGTGGGTAAAGGAAAAATTTACCTCAGGATCTCAGCATTCAGAAGGGTGAAAAAGAGGAGTGAGTTACAGAAGAGGCTTTTTCCCGTGCTGCTGGGTTTAACCTATTATATTTAGTAATAATACACGCTCTGTGTGTGTGTGTGGTTGTTTAAAGGGGTAAGATCTTATCTCAGGAAATTAGTATTCTCTGTGTGTTGGGTGGGGAGTGAGTTGTGCAGGAGAAGGGTGGATTCTTGATGCTGCTCCTTTTGGGTTGGGTTTCTGAGCTCGCCAGACTCGCTTCTTATTTATGATCCAATATGTGCATGTCCCTCATATGAGTCCAGGCTGTCCGGAGAGGAAGATTTTCATCTCAGAAATCAGCATTCAGCGTTCGGGAAAAGGGAAGGGAGGGGGAGTTGTGCAGGAGGAAGGGNCGCCGGGAGGGTCGCCGCGGGGAACGCTGCTGCCGGGAGGTGGAAAGAGGGGGGGTGAGAAGCGGCGTAGGGCTGAGGCGACACTGGCGCTTGGGTAGCCGGCGAGCCTGGCCGCGACGAAGCCTCCGCTGCTGCNGCGGGGTTTGCGGGTGCGCCTGGCTCCTCCTCAGGGGCTCGGCATCCAGCGGGGCGGGCTGGGCTCGCCAGGCCCCGGGTCTCTCTGGGGTGCCCCCCGCGGTGTCCCCCCCGTCCCTCGCAAGAGTCTTGCTGTCGGGGGGAAGGCAGG
>VXBW01000719.1:680855-703363 GCA_013400375.1 Thinocorus orbignyianus | reverse complement strand
TTCTTCTTCTTCTCCTCCTCCTCCCTTCTCTCCCCGCCCGGCCGCTGCCGAGCCCCGTCTCCTCCGGACCGAGCTGCCGCACGAAATGACAACCAGCTGGCGGAGGCAGCGCGCCACTTCCGGTCCGGCGCCGGGCGCGCCTCCCGCCCCGCCCTGAGGCACCGCCCCGCGTCGCCATCTTTGATAGGGGCAAAGAACACCCACACCCCGCCTTAGGGGGCGGCCAGCTTTGTTGTGGGCACTTCGCCCCGCAAGCTCGGTAGCCATCCTAAGTAAGGGCAAAAGGTCAGGCGGGTGGCTGGCGGGGCCACCATCTTGGGCTGAGGAGCGGGGTTCCCGCTGCCTCCAGCCATCTTTGTGCAGGGCAGGTCGTTGCCCCTCATCGGAGGGATGGCGGTGAGGCTGAGCACCCCAAGCCTATGGCTGTTGACAGGCATTCCCAGCTATAATGTCATGGCTCATACCCAAAAGTCAAATCCCACCTGAAAGTCAAATCCCACCCAAAACACTGCTGTCTGTAGCACTCTTAGGTGCCCAAGGTCTGAGTGGATGGCGGCGGGGCTGGGCTCCAAAATGTTTTTGTAACACCCTTATGTCCCCAAGGTCTGAGTGAACCTAAACTGCCTGGGCCGTGTCCGAGCTATCTCGGTTGTGGAATGGAAAGTCAGCAAAATAATAGAGCCAAATGCTCAGAAGGCAACTTGTGTAAAGAAAATACCACAACACCTGAGTTGTGCTTGCTTTTTAGCTCTTGAGACACGGAAATGGGACACCATGAGAGAGGGTCATATTAAAAATATGTGAAAAACTTGGGGAGTTCCCTAAGAGGGTCATTCTGAAAATCTTTTGAAACTCGCTCAGGTCTTCTCAAGGCTTTCCCAAATAACTTGTGCTACACTGGTTTTAAAAAAGGCAAAACCCTACTAAGTGCAAGATACAAGTGGATAGAAGCAGCTTAGCAAGCAGTAAATCAGAGCTATTGCGAGTGGATCCTGCTGCTGGGCCCACACTGGGCCCTCCCCACCCAGCGCCAGGGGAACCACTGCCTGTCCCGTGGGTGTCAGAGGGATTTTTCTGATTTTCAGCTGCATTTCTTGATGAAGGGACAAGTTTTGAGCAGTAGCAGCCAGCAAAGCCTCGTCTTTCAAGATGATGGATGAGGCCATTACAACCTTTTAAGCACTGTTTATAGAGGTGTTTATGGGGAGGGGGATTACAGAGACGTCTGCCCTGAAGTGCAGCTCTCAGAGCTGGAGTGGTGGTGGCATGAGAGGAGCTTTGTCGCACTATTCTGGTATCTTGAACTTTCTTGTGGCTCGTGAAGTTCTTCCTGAACCACCGTAGCTTCACCTCAGCCTGGTGGAAAACTGGCCGGAGCGTGTGATACTCAAGGATGGGATTGCCCCAGTGAGAAATTCTGCCTAAGAAACCAAAACAAAGGCCTTCTTTTCTAATTTCTTTCAGGAAGTTCTGGATTTAAAGTGAATGCATATTATAGCGAGTTGAACAACATAAAATATTAATTCAGCATGTATTTTATATAGCTAGTGATCATTACTTCATCACGCATGGCAAATCTGTACAGAAGCAATGGGCTTTATTGTCCCCAGGTGCCAGGCAATGCAGAGTGAGATTCCAGTTTTACTTCTGCTGTGGCTAGAAGAGGACTCACACCATGCATTGCACGCTCAATTGGTTGTTTGTATATTCAGTTATGTGGTCTATGAGTCCAAACCATGAGTCCAGAACTGACATGTGCTTTAAAATGTATTCTTGCACAGGAATGTGGATTGTTCAAGAGCAAGCATCGTAACTTTGATCTACTAGAGATCTGGCTTGTAAAATCCCTGTTCATTACTGGGATGGGTGCCCTTTTGCACATTTACAAATTAAAATATGCAAATATAGTTCAAAATTAAATAACAAAAAAGAAAAAGAAAGAATTAAAACAAAATGGCTATATTTAGATACACCAGTAGAAAAATCAAAAGAAAAAGGAAGCATGCAGAAACATTTCCTGAGGATTTTTCCTTTAGTGCAGTGTCTGCTGTTACTTCCTTTAAGACTCTTTCCAGCTTACTCAGTCACCTGATTGTAAGTTTGGATGATACAGGTATTTTTACCAAACCCAGTATTTCTCAACAATGTTAATAAATTATTCTCTTTGCAACCCTGTATGCTTGCTTCCATGTGTGAAAATGGAACTTGTTTACATATGGTGAAAACATCATTGCTTGTGAACATGTAATTACTGGGTTGTAATTTCCCCTTTTGTTTACTGTTTGCAACCTATGTGAGCCCATCTGATATTAAGTGTTATTTCCCTCTGTATTTTTCTAGTCATACTGTCATACTGCTGCAACAGCAGCAGATCCAGGGCTAACAAACACTTCTGTCAAGCAGCTCTGAACCTGGCTCCAGGAGCGGATTGCTATTACATGAATAGTTTGGGAAAGACTGAGTAGATGGCTGTAATTTAATTTCAGGCACACCCCTGCAATGCATTAGGGTAGATGCAGATCAACTGGAGTGATAGGAGCAGAACTTCCAAAATCTGACTTCAGTCACTTTGCCTGACAAACATGGTTTGCTGAAACCATGGGAGGTTTCTTAATGTCTGACATTTTGATGGTATCAGCTGCCCAGCAGGATTTGTGTCATTTTAGGAGGAAAAATGCCTGAACAATATACAAGGATTGCAGTCACTACATTTAGTTGCAAAGGAGAATAAATGACTAAAGAAAGTGAGTAGTGTCTATAAATAAGTGCGTTTAGCAGTCCGCAAGGAAGTTGTCACTTCGATGGCTGGATGACATAGAGAGTCTCAAATAACAAGTCTGAGCTTTATTTGGAATGCCTGAAGACCAACGGGATTTTTTTTTTTTTTTAATTGTCATATAAGTCTTGCAGAAACTAATCATGAAATTAACAACACAATTAGCTTAAAAAATTGTCAAACATTTTAAAATTCATTACTTTTAATAGCAATAGAATTTTATTTGTCACCTTCTTTTCCAGGACAGAATCTTCCTTTCCCAGCTGTCTAGCACTGCAAAACAAGCTAGTTTCCATGGAGTGATGAAGATATTATTGTTGTTGCTTTTCATTACAGACAAATTAAAATAGTCACAATCATTCTGAAAAACTTTCTTATTGCTCTAATTCGACATAAAGCTAATGGTATAAGAAAGATTTTTTTAAATCCCTGAAGCCATAAACTCAAATTTTTGCACAGTAAAAACAACCCTTTATCATGTAACAAGTGACGCTGATTTTCCTGTAGCTTTTACCATGACATAACTTTTGGATCGACTTGACATTTAAGATCCAAACAATAAAAAACCCTCACACCCTTGGGCATCTAAATAATATGAATCTAATTTAGTAATTTAATTCTAAATTTCCCTTTACCTCAGCAATAAATATCCAATAAGATTTTCAAGAAAATAGAGAAAGAAGAGAGTCTTCCCAGCAGCGCTTCTTCACATACAGCGATGAGACTGAGTGTCCGGATTCACTGCCACATCCACCTGCAGCTTGGTCATGATGTATTTAACACCTTCTACCCGAAGGGGGTTTCTGACTGAATTACACTTGAAGTGCTTTTAGTCATTATGGTACCTTACACTAATCACTATAAGCACCTAATGGATTCATTTCTGGAAGCAATTTAACTCTTCTGGCTAGCTTACAGGAGAGGATTCCCCCAGCCACCCCAGCTGACATCGTTGGGCAGCTTTAGCAGATGACTGCCAGTGGCACTGGGAGTCATCAGCAGGCTCCCACCAGAATCCACCTCCAGGATTGCAAACCCCTTGACAACCTCTTCACCAGGAGACTAAATCACAAGTGGGAACATATTGCTCTCCTCCAAGGATTAGATTTTTTAGCCTGCTTTAATTCTGACAGTAACACGCCACCCAGTAAAGTACTCGGCTGTGGCTCAGGTCACAGACAAAATGGAGGATGGCTGAACTGGTGTAGAAGAATCTGTTTGCTCACTTCTACTCAGTCAGGAACAACCTTGTGATATGTGTTTTTTCTGGGTCTGGTGAGGCCCACTCAACCCTTCAGCATTATACACACAATGAAACACAGAAAAGGGGAAAATCTTCAGGGTAAAACAGAACAATTTTGTCAGGTGGCCCATCTAGCCTTGGCAAGGTTGTATGACCCTTAAGACATGGATTCGTCCATGATAATTTAATGGAATTAGCTCTCAGATAAACTAAACCTGGAAAAAATGAAAATGGAATCACCAAGAAGCCTCTCTAGCTCAGTCACCCCCCTCACCCTGGGAGACTCCGGGGGAGCAGATGTGCGGTTTGTGATACACCCCGGGTGTTATCAAATCAAGGTCCTATTGAGCTAAGGAGTGAAATGACTTACAGAGCTCAGAAGGAACTCCTTACGGAAAATGCCTTGCCAGCAACCCTCTTTTTTTAAAATCAAAAGTCAGCTCTCATGCATCTGCTGATTGCAGCTGTCACAGTGTCATCTGGAAAGAAAGGTGAACCCTTGGTGACTCAACACACAAACTTCAAACGTTAACACTGTGCACAGTGCCGATTACAGCAAGTTCAGACTGATGCACCTATTTAACACTCTCAGTGGGGAAACTGAGAATTCAAGTCTCACTGCCATACAATTAAAGTCATTTTCTGCCTTAAAAAAAAAAAAAAAACAAAAAACAAAAAACAAAAAGGAGCAGAAAGAGGATAAGAATCTCTTTTCTAGGAGCAGAATTATCAACTGTCTCTTATGTACCAAAAACTGTAACAAGGCCTGATGTTTTCTTGAATGTCAAAAGCCCTATCAGGATGTCCAGATCTCCAGTTTTATATTAATAATGGTTGCTTTATCTTCTCTGTACAACAGCCTACAACATAGTGAGCACAATTTAGCAAATCTAATAAAAAGTCAAAATTAAAACTGTACTTACAGCACAAGGACCTTAGGAAGGGTGCACCTGGCTATATTAAAAATCAAAGGGTTAATTCATGGGATTATTGGTCACTCAGGTGTGTTCCTCCATGTTACTTTAGGTATGATGTATCACATAAGGCGCAGGACTTGCTCACGTTCAACAGTAATAAAGGCAACCAACAGACCTGAAAAGCTGCATCAACATTTTATCCTAAACAACTGCTCCAGGAAGGATGAGCTAAAAACTGGAGGCAAGCTGTCAGTAGCTAATAATAGCCTACACATAGAGATTTTTTTATTATTATTTCAGAGCAATCTTCAAAGACTGCAGTAAGACTCTAGGCTGCAGAAAAAATCCAACAGTTCACTTTTTGCTGATGCAGCTGCAACTCCTGTTTGCTAGATCATATCTCAGCTTGGTCATTGCAATATCAAAGTATGATTTTATAAACCAGGTAAACCATTTAACTCTTGTGTAAAACACATTATACATGCTAATGGCTTCATTTGGCTAAGCTGCCTTCGTCATTTTTCTGCAACTGGATGAAGGTACTATATATATTGATATACTCTCATACGTTAAGCAACCCCTTAATGGAATACATTGCCTTGGACTCTTTAGTCTTTATGAAAGAATCCTTATCACTGCCCAGAGAACTATTTTGTGTGCAGTAATTATGTAATAATAATGAACAATATTACGTACAACTGTATTTTCCATCCCTATTCTTAGTATGGAATGTACTTTAGAATGACCTGACACTGCAAGAATGCCTCTAGCTTCCATGGCTCATGTAAAATACAATAAATATATAAATAATTTAGAAGAGGAAATAGGTGGTGTTGCAAAAGCGGTGGTGTTCATACCATGGTACTTCAAAATCTGGTGATGTGGCCTTTGGAAATTCTTTTTTCATTTAAGGATACTGCTCCCTCAAGCTGGATGAAAAATTCCACACAGAGACAGGGCTTTAAAATGGAAATGTGAAAGCTAATTTTATTTCTGAAATTGCAGAAAGAGAAAAGTACACGAGGGGTATCTGTTTGCCCACTGCAGGTTTTCACAGAGCGCCTCACCTATCCCTATGCTGAGATGGGATTTCTGAAGCTGAAAGTTCCTAAATTCTGATTGCAGCTGCACCACAACGCTGCATTCAGCGGGGAAGCAATGGGGAGATACCTCCCTGGCGCCTGCTCTGTCTGCTCAGGGCTCCTCAAAACCCTTTCAAGATGGGCATGTCTGCCACAAAGGCAATCACCCTGTGGGCACAGCCTCAGGCACTGCCAGGCTGTTCCCTCCCAAATATATGGAAGGCTGAGCCAGGACAGCCTGTCCACGGGCACCCACCGTGTCCAAGAGGCATTTGGAAGGCAGTTGTTCAGTACATTTAATGGGAAAGGAGCTGTTTATGCTATGGAGACTCAGCTTCTTGATCTCTCTGTCTTTTTGTTTTTGGGTTGCTTTTTTTGTTGTGTTGTTGGTTTTTACCATTTCTAAAATAAAATAACTGGTTATTTAATTCCTATTAATAAAGGAGGAATGTGTCAGGGCTCTTGAACGGCCAATTAGTCAGGTCCTACAAAGTTCAGTGGTGCTAAGTATAATTTTTACTGCAACTCAGTGACACCTTCATTTCTCAAAATAAGATTTCATAGCCTATTCATTTACAAAGTGGGCTACTGCCTTTGGGTATTTGGGAAGGGCAAAAAGACAAATTGAAAAAGACCAAATCATTTAATTTCAAAGTGTATTAAGCACACACCTTCCAATTTTCTGACTAAAATGTTCATTGCCTTTTTCCAATGAGGTTTGTATCCAGGACACAGAAATAGTTTGTGGATTTTGGATTCCTGAAATACTTAACAATGCTATGCAGGGGAAAAAACATTGGCTTCTTGTCCTAAAAAAACAGACTCACGTGCGAAGTGTTAATGAATCCAAGTGACAGTTTAAGGATAAAAATAGCATAAAACCCCCAAATGTCAGCTAATCAAACATTTACAAGAACAGAATTTCTGAAAAGTGTGGGATATAATAATAAGAAGAGCACAAGGAAAGCAATATGAAGAGTCTCATTCGGAGTGACCAAAACTGATTGGCTTTTTGTTTTCCCACCTGGGAGCCCCCATGTCCCTCCCCAGCAGTGTGTCAGGATGTGGCCCCAGGGCTGGGTCCCAGTGAGCAGTGCTGTGTCTCCAGCCCAGCGCCTGGGCTGCTTGGCTCATTTCAGAGCGTTGCTTGCTGGAATCTGTAGTCTCTAGGCTGCATCTCCATTATTATAAAGGAGAGCAGTGGTAATCTGCTCCATTTTAGGCAAATTAAGTGCAGCTCTTTGGCTCTTGGCACATTCCCAGTAGGGCTCTGAGATGAGCATAATTCTGCAAAATCCATGAAATTCAAAGCCTAAGACTGGTCCCCCTTCCCCTTGCAGATAATGTAAAGTCCTCTGCTGGGGTACTTCACAGGGGAGAGACATATTCCGTATGTGCCTAATGAATTTTGGTTTTCCATGGGCTAAGGGGACGAGTTAAGAAGAGAGTTTGGATCTTACCTTGGAGTTCTCTACCTTAGGGCTTTCATGTTATATTTCCACTGGCAAGGGGAGGGGGGATACGTTGGAAATTCAGTGTTCCCTTCCTTCTGCCTTGCAGGGGAAAGAGGGTGTGTTTCCACTGACAGAGTAGGATGAACTCATGCTTTCCAATTTTTCCCCATGTTAGGAAATAGGTCCTGTCTCATTACTGGTGACAGCACATATTGGTAGGTCATAGAGCAAAGGGAGAGCCTTGCGTAGAACAGCTGGGGCCCAGAGCCAGAAATCTCATTAAAGTAAGCTGCTGCTATTTCCAGCCTGTAATAGAGCTTTGGAGCTTGATTATATTCAGTGAAAGCAGGTCATTACAAACACAGTGCTTTTTGCATATTATCTAAATTGAAATAATAATATGTTCTCTCCTTTCATGTGCTATATTGATAAATCCCAACTTATGAATGAAACATGTTGATTAGTTAGTTAAAAATAATTAGTTCCATATTATGCTTCCGAGTTTAAGGCTTGATTAGTGCAAACAAATAACTTTTCTTGATAATAAGTCATTTGCAGATTATTCTCTTAAATGGAGCACACAGGCATAAAAATAATCTGCAGCAATAAATTGTGTTATTTGTTCTCTCTTTTCTCTTTGACTTGAAATATAACAGTACTTTTAGAACTTGAGAGACAGAATATCTATGTTCAGATTTTGATCTCTACAGCAATTGCTGCAACACAACTCTGGTGTTATTTGATTGAGGTGACGGTGTATCGGATAAGAATGTGACCCATAAGTGTTCTTTGATTCAATCTTTCTGGCCATGTAATCCCAAAAGAACAATAATTATTGCTTACAGTGACTGAAAATATTGCTCTGTTTAGCTTCTCATTATTTAACTTGCATTTAAATAATCTGATACTTACATCAGAACCGAGCTAATAAGTGGTTAGTGGTGGTTTAACGTTTTCCTTAGTAGTGGCAGCATTAGATAACCTTTCCATTTCTTTTGAAGGAAAATAAAACCTGCATGAACAATTTTTCCTGGTCATCAGTTCACTGAAGCCAGTCTGATTAAAAAATGTCCATAAAGCTTAAGCACAGTCCTGAATATGAACATTCTCCTGAACCAGAGCTTAGGGCAGGCATAAGGACAAAGTTTTTTTCTTAGTTTCCTTGGGGCTCTTATCACAGTGCCAAAAGATGGGTCCATAACTGATTACAGGAGACACCCAGTACAGAAAAGGTATACACTGGTAGACCACAGTGTATGTACTATAATAAAATTGGGTAACATCCTGGTAAAAAGCCACGACTCTTGATACTACTGTCTCTGCCATTGCTCCCACCTACAGAACCTCCCTAGTGGAAGGTTATGGCTCTCAACTATCACTGTAAAAATCCAGCCCTATTTTGGGAGTGCTTATAACTTGTAGCAGTCATCTACGGTGTGGGAGTTTGACGGGGTTAGAGAATATCAGCCTTCGTATTTAGGTGCTGGAGCATGACCATTCTGGATGAGGCAAATAGTATACTTTTGTAAAGCATTTCTAAAAAACCACTTTCTTTCCTAGTTGACGGGAAAACTTGCAAAACCTGGGAAAGGAGCAAAACCCATGCTCCATTCACCCTCTTTCCAGATTGCCTTCAAGACCCAATTCAACAGCAGCAGTTGTGGTATGGACACTTGTCCACTGATGGCTGAAACCACCAGCTTACCCACTATATATAATCACCAAAGAGCCAGTAGCTAGAAAAGGCTAAATCTCTACTGTTTTGTGAAAGACATGAAGTGACTTACTGGTTAAAAACTCTTCAATCCTTCCCAATCCTCTCAGAGGGCACTTACTGAGAAACGGTAATGGGTTACAGTCTCAGCTTGCTTTTAAAGCACTCAATGACAGAAAAATGGCATTAATCCACTCTCCTCCCCATATTCTGGACCCGATTCTCAATGCTAATCAGGAGCAATTTCACTGACGTGAAGGGAGTTATACAAGACCTGTGTAAAAGTGGAGTCAGATCCATGTATCATATATTTAAGATTCCTGGCAAAATAAACTCTATTTACTTGAGGAAATTAAAGCATTTCAAAGAGCCTAGATGATTTAAGGGCTATGTTCTTACTTCCTAGAAATTAGAACAGTACATCAGGTAATCAATAAGGGTATAAACCTGTCTAAAATGCAAGCTTTGCAGAGGTCAGGAATGGAAAAAATGCAGCAGAAATCATTTTACATGATATACTGGAAAAGCAACATGATTTTTACCAACAGCACTGAGAAGCCATTGCAAAAGGCAAGAAACTGATTTAATGGTATGGCAAACAACATTGGTTTCATAAAGCAAATTTTGCCATTTCCATGACAAATAAAACTAAACACAAAATAAGTCTGTTCAGTTAAGCACTTTTGCTCCAACCTCCCTTGAACTTGGGTTGGGCCCATCTGTATCGGAAACACAGCACTGCATTCATATCGCATTATCAGTATTTCTTTCACTTCAAATCACAAGCACCAGGCAGCGTGGGGTCTGTATCTCCTCCATGGTCTGTAATAGAAATTCCTGTTACGTGCAAAGCCTCTCCAGTGTCTTCCATGAGCAGAGGCTCCATTAAGACTAATGAAAGTGCGGATTCTGCCCAACAGACGCCGCAGATCCTCCAAGAGGGCTATAGGAAAGAAATGGGCTCTTAAACAAGCAGGGAGTCACTCAGCTCCTACCCTCGAATATGAAAGAGCTGCTTGATGAGGCTTGATGAGACTTAGAGGTAAGCAAGAAATTCAAGAAGGAAATAGGTAGGACTTTGAAAGCATAAGCTGGCACATAGTTGTCTGACTTGTAATAACTCACAGGTCACTGTAGCAGCTTCTGGGCTACTGCAGGAGTACAAAGAGGCTGCTAGAAAGAGGAACAAACCCTCCTCTATGCTGCTCTTTCCCCTGCGCTACAATAAGCGCAGGCTTGTGATCTTTGGCCAAAGAATGGGGAAACCTAGGAGTGACTTTGGACAATACATACTGGTGATCATGAGTCACTGCCTAATGTTAAAGGCAGATCTATGGTCAGATGCGGTGCATATAACAGTGACTTTGTTTGCCACCAGTAGAGTTGCTTTATGCCTGATCTGAGTGTTGCACCGTGTATGCTCCTAATGGCATTAAAAGACATTTTTGTGAATGTACAGTGGGAACCCTGCAGCGTGATACTCAGTTTTGAATGGGTTGGCTTTTTTGGCTTGTCACATCTTTCTAGTCTCTGAATCTCTGCCTTTGTATTGTAATATGACGTGCTGTAAATATCTGTAATGGAACAGATTACATCAGCTAACTTAGTGTTGCCAATCTCAATATTAAACTCTGCAGCAGTAAGGAGCCCTGCCCAAAGGACTATGACAAGTATTCAGTTCCCTTTATATTAGAATACAAAGTACAGAATAAACCTACATAATTTCTGGCAACTGATATTACCTGTCAGATAAGAATGGCACAGGGGAAAACAAAGCCAGAGCATTGAAGTTCCTCCTTAGAACTGAGAGCCATGGAGTACTTGATACCTGCCCTTCCTGAATTTGCTGTAGGTTAGTTATTTTTAATTATTTTTTTTCACTAGCAAATCCTCATCCCCAATACCCAAGCAAAAGCAAAAAACAGTTTTCCTCTTTCTGCACCCACTGACTCTCCTAAGGGCTTGCTGGCTGCAACAAGGGAGAGAGAGAGATCTGGTGGGATCTTGACATATTTTCACACCATTTCGGATTCACAAAAGACTCTGGTTAAAATGCTTAAAAATATGTTCAGCATTTTGCAGTTTCCATACGCTCAATCAGTTGCACATTGACTGCACTGTACTCACAGCAATTTCAAGTTTGCTTGAGGTTGGCTGAGGCCAAATAAAATCCCATTCGTGTGAGATAAGCCAACATTAGGTTCTAGTGAGCTTCACCAGAACTATTGTCCCTCATATTAGACCGCTCATCAGAACTTCCTCTTTTTCAACGCTGACTGTGAATATTCTTGGAAGAGACTGCTCAAAGATTTATGTAGCAAGTGTAAAATAATTAGACTGAGTGGAACACAAGTTCTAAAGCATGGGCGGCATGATTCAGCACTTCATCTTTTTAATGTTAATGATTTGTTGTTTATTTTCTGATGATTTTCAAGGGAAAAACTGGACTGACTTCACTGCATGCTACTTAAAGATTCTGTAACAGGAAAGATGAAGAAGTTGGCAAGAACTTCCTGTATCCACCATGCTGTTTTCTGACTGCTGCTAGCCACACAGAGATGGCTTCATTTCATTAATATTTACGGCATATAAATTCCAAACAGCATGTTGAGATGCTCTGAGGACTGAAGCCATAAAAACATATAACATGTGAATGCTCAAAAATTGCATTGTCTGTTGTACAAATATGGGACCATATCCTTAGTTCCCGTGTCTTTATTTCAGAGATCGACCTGGCCTATTGTTTCTATTTAAAATTGGTTGCCATGGTGGTATCATCCGGGCTTTCACCCTGATGGAAACTGTTTGCATCCGTGACGCAGTAGCGCTGGCAACTCAATGTGTGCATCCACCTCTAACACAGGGCTAATTGTGAAAATGGAACCTGACTGTTTGCCTTTGCATGGTAAACAGGTTCCTTAAACACACACACACCTCTTGCTGTGAAAACTGTGTGGAAGTGGAAAAAAGCAGTTCGTTTGACGGGTTCTGAGGCTGCAGGGACTTCAGGCAAAATGGAAGGGCTCCACGACCAGGCTGACCCTTCCCCAGGCGTGACGCTGGTGCATGAGCTTGATTTTGCAGTGCCACGTAGAATTTCTGGGAAGGTGCATGTCTGATGTTTTGAGACTGATGGGAAGCCCTGCCTGACATGCAGATCTGCTGATATGAGAGTCTCTCTCTTCCATTTTCTAATGAGTTTCAATCATTATCCTCCTTACTTCACGGGCAGCTGGAGACCCCATTAGTTACATGAATGGCAGCCACCACCAAGAGACTCAGAAATGACTACAAAATATAAAACAGGCTAAAAAAGGGACTCTTCATATGCATTTACTTTAGGTGACAGTTCAGCTTCTGGTCCAAACTCACTGTGGGTTCAGGTTTAAAAGTGACAGAATCTCATGAGGGCTGTCCAAAACTTCACCCTGCTTCCAACTTGGTGCTGATTCTTTGGGGCACATTCAAAGAAACGAACCCAAGTCAGTTCCAGATCTCAAAGGGATGTTTAGGCTTAAAGCTTTCTCTCTAATTAAAAAAGTTCTCTTGGAATACTAAACCTCATACAAGAACAGATGGGGTTAATGCTCCTGCCTTCATAAGCTGTCAGCACTGTACCTCGAACAAAATGGCAGGAGCTTTACTAGCTAGAGTAGTGGTTGTTAAATTGAATTAGATCTGGAGCATTAGTACCAGTCCCTTCTCTTTACCTTTATTGGGAAATCCTTCTTTCCAGCGTATGTGATAAGTGGGGGAGGAGGAACTCAAGAGCAGCTCTGAACAATGAACAAGGACCCAATGTTATCAGCAGGAAAGAAAACCCGGTAGTGCCAACTCAATAATGGCAGCTCACATTCTGCAAAGCAGGATCCTCCTGGGGTGCCCGCTCTCTATTCCTTTCCAGTTTCCAAATAGGAACTGGGCAGTCGCCTTTCTGTCTTTCCAGCCAACATATTGTATTTTAGCTGATGTGTCTGCAAATGCCGGTTCTGCTGAGCTGGAAGTGAAAGATCTGCTGAGTAAGAAATTATTAAAAGCAAGCAAGAGCCTCCTTGTCTTTTGGTGATGTCAGTGCGACCCTTATCAATAACTGAACAGCTTTTCCAGGAACACAATCTAGAGAGACCAGAGTCTGTGTTACCACGTCTCTGCTTCAGTCCAATGTTCCAGGAAGGGCTGCTTCCATGGAGGCAATATTGTGCCATTTCTTTATTCTGCAGGCTCTGAAACTGAGAGCTGAGACAGTGCTCCATCTGACACTCCGCTTCCCGCCCACACGCTGTCATGCTCAGAAGCATCACAGGCTTGAAACAGGGACGGTTGTGAAAAGGACTGGGCTGTCTGCTGCAGACTGGGGCCCAATGGAGTGTCTGGAGGGAGAGTTGTGGGTCTGTCTGTGAACCTTCACGGCTGACTTTGCCACTGGAAAGAGGAAAGTTTCAGGTCGGACCTTCACCCCGTCACTATCACAAGGACTTTGCATGGGGACCAGTGATCATACCAGAGCACCTGGGTACTAAAGCCAGGAGTTTTCTATAAAAACTGAGAAGTGGATTCCTGAAGGCTCCCTGTTAAAAAGCTGACACTCAAAGGATGGGAGAAACCAGATGATTTTGTGTTTGCATCACTCCTGCAGAAGAATCTATACTCTTAAGCTCTAAAAAAATCAATAGGCCACTCTAAGAAGGGTCCAACTTGTAATAAATGGAGAAAAAAAACAACAAGACCACATGATGGGAGAATATCAGGGGTTATACTTGCTTAAGCCTTTTACAGGTATTATATTTACAGGTATATTCTGAATGATGCAAGCTGATAGCTCTGTTCTCCTGGCAACAGATTTTGTGGAACGGAATATCTTCCCTTGCTGCCAATCTTGTGGGTCACCCTGATGCCATAAAGGGGCTGGAAGCTGTGTCCCACCAGGTTCTGCTTCCCAGGCACACTTTGGGTAAGGCCCTGGCCCCTTCTCAAGCTCAGCCTTATCATTACACTGAGACAGGGAGAGGCAGGAGAGAGATTTCCATAGTAAATATTGTATCAGGCAGCCTGGGCTGCTTCAAATGAGAGCAGCTCGTAAGGAGCTACTAAATATAAAATCATCCTCAGGGCAGCTCCAGTTTAAGCCAGGTCATGTCAGCCCTCAGAGAAGCACAGAATCTCCTGGATGTAAATAAGATAAAGGCAGGATGAGGAGGATAATTTGAAGTTTACAATTGAAATTCTAAAAACCAAATAGAAGGGATATGCCATGGAAAGGGAGAGGAGCAAAAAAAAAACCCCTCAGAAACATGAAATGTTCAGCATCTGAAGTCATAGAATCTGGAATTTCAAGAGTCCTCCAGCACAGTCTCATGTGTTGCTCCCTTAGACTAATCACCTATCCTGCATACCTCGGCGTCCTCTCCACCTTGGAGGATCTTTCAGCTCATTCTAACCCTTCTCTCCCTTCTGGTTTCTTCAGACCATTTGTTCCCCAGTGTTTGTACCATACCCCACAACACACTGAGGCCCTAAAAGCCACTCGTAATAAAAATAAATACAATAATTAAATCTTTCAGTAACACATCTGTCTTCCGTTGCTACAGTCTAAACTCCACCTACTAAAAAGGCAGGAGATGTTCTCTGTGGTTTTCTGCTTTGTGTCCCCCAATTCTGTGGACGGTAGATCTAGACCCAGTTCTGCACTTTAAACTGGTGTAATTTGGTCTCATGGGGACAGAAGTGTGCAAGAGAAGCAGATCTCAAAAACCCTCAAAACAGACAGAATATCTGGTGGGGTCAGGTTCCTGCTGGATATTATTGAACTAGTTCAGTGATCCAAAACTAGATCTGAACTTTGCTGCTCTGGCCTATATCTGACAGAGATAAAAGATTCTATCTATATCCTTCAGGCCACACAAGCCCATTTCTAAGCCGTATTGTGTTTCCAGGTTATATTACAGACAGCTGACTCTGCTGACTTCTCGCATCTGAATCATTCCTCCACTTTTATCCATGTTTTCAGCTGCAGAATACTGCCAGTTCAACAACATATGGAAATCGAGTGTTATCAGAAAATGCCAAAGCTTGATGAGGTGACAGGAGGACACACTACCTAGTATTTAATCGTACAAGCCAGACCATGCTGACAGGTTTACAAATACCTTTGCCGAGCTTCAGTGTCAACACAATTTTATATAGTAAAGGCAGGCCCTCTCTTGCAGTGTACTTGCACCATCCTTGAGGCTGGTGTCCTGGTACTTGTGTGTGTATTCTCTATTCCATGAGCATGCCTCGGAGATGTTTTTCAAGTTCTCACCGTACCTGTGCCAATTGTACTGCGTGTAATTAATCTGCATTCTGAAAATCTTTTAATCATATCATTAAATGCATTTTAAAAGAAAAAATCAAACACAGAAAACACATTCTACAGTACAAGAAAAAATTAGAAAGGAAAAGTAGCTACATCCTAATCTACTATAAGCCAGCCCAATTTAACCTGTGGTTTTGTGATCTCCTGCTATATCAATTTAGACCTATCAGGGAAAGCACACACATCTTCTAAATGGCTGTTTACCACTGAAGCAGGTGCCTCGCAGTCTTTTATCCCTGGCACTCCATGAAAAATGAGCAAAGAAATGGAGCAGGACACATTTGACAAGTAGGAGTGGAGGCAGAGCAGGTGGGCATCTAAACAAGAATTGGGAACCTAATTTGTCTTGGCATCAACAGTATTCAAGCATTGAAACAACTTTTAGTACCTTGACCCAATTGATTTGGACACAGTTCACCCAATAAATCTGTAGCAAAGTAATTCAAGTGTCCCCAGCTCATCCTCAAGCACCCAAAATAATAAGCTGTCTTTCTGCTGTTATGGTTGAGCATCGTAATGAATGGTTCTTGAGAATAGTAAAAGTGGTACATTTGACCTATCAGACCAGTAAAAACCCACCAGCTTACTTCTTCTTGTACAGCCTTGACTTATTTTTGGCAACTTTCCTGAGGTGTGTGTGGCTTGTCCCAGAGTCAACTACTACTGTAGGCTGTGGGCTGAAATTCATCCAAGGTTCTGTGGATCTTCAAGCCAAACTCTGTTCTCTGTGCAAAACGCGTTGCAACAGTCAACTCCTGCTGAGCACCAAAGACCGGCCCAGGAATCACGGCACTGAGTGTTGGGGTTGGTGGCAGATTGCTTTACCAACACTTAAAACAAGAACACCATCCTGCAGAGATAATTAAGCAGTTGTTGCTAGGAGGCTTCAGAGCTGCTTTTTGAAGTTCTCCTAAAATGATGGGTGCTTTGTTTGGATTTTTAAGAAACTCTGAAAGCTAAATGCAGCTGGATCAAAATCACCATAAAAGGGAATTGGATTTGATGACCCTCTGTTTCCTGAGACTAATATTTTCTGGGCACAAACCAGCTGTTTGAATCTGTCTCTGAAAGATTCAAGAATGAAAAGCAGATTTTTTTGACACTGTTCATCTGCACTAAGATTGCAGTAGAATATCTCAGTCTAGAGTGTATAGCACGCACATACAATATACACTTCCACTCATATTTAAAGTGATGTGTATATATATACATGTATATATAGTGTACACAAACAAACCTCCTTTTAGCCTTCACATATGTCATTTAGCTGTCATAACACTTGTAACAGAGCAAGGCACCATTTAGTTTTTCATAGTCCTTGATCACCAACCCGAAAATACACAATCAATCATTTTACACTTCTAAATTTCTACACCAAAACTCAGATAGTTTGTCAATATATTACACTTATTTTGTTTGAGCTCATCATAAAATTTCTTTCTATTCTTCTGATTGGACAGTAGCACTTGAGGACAACTCTGTTTCATGGACAGACTAAAAATGGGGAAAAATAAATAGCAATTCAGTTTACTCAGGACCTTTGCTAGAAGGAAGAATCAAACTAAACTGAAGTCTTTGCTGCAAACAAAACCTGGGATTTTTTTACTCAAATAGTTAGCTTACTGGAGACAAGGCCCTATCATTGTTTTCCTCAAAACTCAACTGTTTCCCTGTTGATAGTTTTCACAGATAAGCTATGAATGACATAAGCATGATGGCTAAGGGAGGGAAGAGCAGAGGAGTGACTTTAGAGAAAGACAGAAAGTTTAATGAGGCCAAGAAACCCACTGACAAGGGAGACACAAGGAAAGAAGGATGAGAAAGGTCATGAAAGTATGTACGCACTCATGCATTTAAGTAATATTACCAAAAAGCAGAGTTACCACATAAAGTCCATGCTCTATAGCAAGGGATTTCTTTGCACTACATCCCTTACTGTCAGGGAGGGATCCACTGGGCAGAGAGGACAATGTATTTCCTAGAGTCCTACTGTAGTCTGAGAACCACTAACTATTTAAAAGTAGATTTTTTTGGCCCCATCTCCACAGTAAGTTGTCAGGATGAATGGGCAGTGTATTTAAATGAGGTAAAGCAGCGATAAATCACCAAATCTCCTGCCTGTTGAGATGGATCACCCCTCCACGTAGGATATGCTTCTCCTGCCTCTGGATGAGCCACCACTGATTCTGTGAGAGAAGTCACTGGAGTTAAATAAAACCACATTTTTTTCCGGGTACCTTCAAGAGTAATTTGTATATTTGATTCACATTTCAGAAGCGGAAAAATCATTAAGCCCATTAAAGGAATAATATTGAAAGCCACAGTGCATGGGGGGTGAAGCCTGGTTACTGCAGCTGGATGAGGAAGAGAGGAAGAAACCAGTCTGTGAGTCCTGACTCTTGCAGTGCATAAAGCACCATGTATTTAGCATGGTTAAAGCATCTGCCTTTGACAGAGATCCTCTCACTAAGGACAAAAAGAAACGTTCATCAACAGCAACAAAAGACCTTGGAGCATCCCTCATTGGCCCTCTGTTTCCTGAGTGTGTAAGCTATGAATGATGAGTATGCTGAGGGTTAACGTAAAAATAAAAAATCACTCTCTAGGAAAACATACAAGAAAAGGGCAGCTAAATCTCTGACAGATGAGAACACTCTTGGGGTGTCAGCAACAGGAGTTCTGATTTACACTATCTGGAGGGAGAGATAAGGACTCCGCAGTACAGCAGCATCTAATAAATGATGCCTGCAGCACAATAACGAGAGCAAGCTCTTCATTTTATTTATTTATTTTGCAGTTAATTTAGTGTTTCTGAAAGCAAGGGCTTTTTTGCTCTGGTCACTGACAATACAGCCAAGTTCCCCCTCACTCACAGCTCTGTCAAAAGGCACTTTATAAATAACTGGATAGGAGGATCTTCACCCCTGACCTGTGGGATCTACCGCTTGGAAAGACAGATGAGGAGTGCTGACACCTGGCAGCCATAGCCCTGCCCTGCAGATGCTCACACAAACCTACCCAGTTCAGACCTGGTCTGCAAAGCAACAAGCACCAGGGCATCGTGTGTGGAGTAAGCACATGATGTACATAACCAGCAACTCTGGTTATAAAACTAGTCTCTTTTTGACTTCTGGGGTCTGCTACAAGAATCTGAAGTGAAGTCTTGAGACAAGAAGATCAGATCACAGCTGAAATATAAAATAACAGCTCATCGACTCTCCCTTCTTCATACTCCTCTCACTATGTCCCCCCTCCCCCCCAGACCCTCCCTTACCATTGGAGAAAACCAATTGCTAATTTGGAGATAAATTAGGAAAAGACCTAACACTTAATCTAGAGCCATTTTCTCTGCTTTGCAGGAAGGATTGCTGTACAATTTCAGTGCACTTGTTCAGAACAAGAGGTGTTGCAAACAGCTACTTGTTTTTGCTGCTGCTTCCATGTTCCTCATTCCCTCCAAACTGTCCCTAGCTCATTAGTCATGTTGGGGCAATGATAAGGTGGAGAATGATTACGTAGTTGGCTCAGACTTTTCCCTTCCCAGTACACAGTGTGCTTGGATCCCTCCTGGGTGGAGGCTGACCTGAATGCCTTCTTTAGCTGTACACGTGCAAACCCGTACCATAATGATTTCCAGTTTGGTTATGTACCTGTTCCTGTTCCCAGGGCCCATCTTCCAAAACAGGATGGTCCTGATTCAGGTCCTGTTGTGGGTTTTGTTGACTTGGATGAAATACTGCAGATCCCCACTGAAACAACTCACGTTTTCTCAGCTATCTTCAGGAGAAACCATTGCTCTGTGCATTCCTCACCTGTTATTATGTGCAAGTGAATTCGGTGAGTGAGTGCGTGTGTTGTGACAGTCCCCTGGGGAATATTGCCTCTGGGAATAACTTTCTGAGCAACTCAGAAAGCTCCTTGTGAGTGACTGGGTTTGGAGATGCTCAGTGGTGAGATTCTGGGTTTGTCTTTCTCTTTTGAGCCCTAGGCTCCATTTTAGGACAGTGGTGCTTTCCACTCATCTCAATAACAACACGTGCCTCTTACCCTAGGACAGCCCAGGGCTCACCTCGCTGGGTAGCACACAGTCATAGCACACAACAACTGTCCTCTCATATGCCATGGAACCGAGTACGTGTCCATCTTTTCCCCCAAAACTTCCCTTCTCACATTTTCTTTGGCAGAAAATACTAATGTCCCTTCTCTACCAGCCTGAGCCTTGGCTTCCTCCTTGATCCAGTCTTTGACTCAACTATGTGTCAAAGCCTTGTCATTTCTTCTGCTGTATGTTCAATTTTAGCCTTTCCTCTATTCCCACACTGAGAAAACTAACCAAACACAAATTGCCTTGTGACTTGCCTGTAGGAAACTTCTTTCTGCCATAGTGCCTCCAGTATTACCTGCTCAAAGCCATTCAGGCTGTTCCTCCTGTTGCTCCACAGCATCCCACCAATTACGCCCTCACATCCCTGCCCCTCACATGCAGTGCTTACAGACAAGGAAGATTCAGGATGACGATGGGGGGTTGGGTAGGAAGTTTCAGGCAGTGAAACACAGAACTGCTGGCAGCAGGAGCTGGCTCAGCCATGCCAAGGTACCACTGCTCCAAACCTGAGCTCCTACACGGCTCTACCTGCTCTTCCAGTTCCCTGCTCCCACAGCTGTCAAAACACTTCTGCCAGGGAAAGTAATCCTTTCCCTCACCTGCCTCCGGCCGTATTCACGTAATAGGATTTTATGCCTTAGTCCTTGCCTAGAACATCTGCTGCTTTGCACTTTTGCATCCAATTCAGCTGCCCACAAGAGGGGCACAAAGATGATCAAAGGCTAGAGCACCTCTGCTATGAATACGGGCTGAGAGAGCTGGGGTTGTTCAGCCTGAAGAAGAGAAGACTCTACGGAACAGATTGCCCAGAGAAGCTGTGTATGCCCCATCCCTAGAGGTGTTGAAGATCAGGCTGGATGGGGCTTTGACCAACCTGGTCTAGTGGGAGGTGATCCTTCCTGTGGTAGGGGGTTTGGAACTAGGTGATCTTTAAGGTCCCTTCCAATCCAACCCATTCTATGATTCTAAGAACACTCTGCTCTGCCCCAGCCCATCAGGGTTCTGAGCTGCTCATATCTGTGTCCAGCATGAGAGGGGCAGTGACAGCTTCTGACATGGCTCCTGTCCATCTGTGGACATGGTAATGTGAAAGAATTAGGCAGTACACTTTGCCTATTCTCTGCCAGTTTTGCTTTCTTCAGACCCAAGCCTTAATATCAAATTCAGTGCCACCAAACTGTCACACTGTTGTCCAAACATCACCATAGATCTGAACCCTGTTGTCAGCTGTCTTGGCTGACTGAGTGCTTAACCCAGTTGTTACTGTGGCATCCATCCACTCCACCAAAATGCATAAAACCCAAGGAACTAAAATATTTTAGACATTAAATCGTGCATCTGAAGTCATCCCCAGCTTATTTTGCGTCTAAGTCCTTTAGTGATAAAAGGGAACTCGACAGAGATTTTTCAAAGCTGCTTTGGGATTTAGATTAATCTAATTTTAGGGTTTGTGCACCTACACATCTTAGGCTGCTCTGAAAATCCCAAGCTAAACTAATTTTCTATGTGGGAGAAGACATTGCTTCCCAAAGTGACGGGAACCACTTGCCTTGCAGCTAAAGTCCACAAAGTCAAAAAGGCTTTGGGGGGTGGGGGGAGGCACATTCACACGTTCACAGTGGAAAATGCTATTGATCCTTTGCCATAACAGCAATAGCCGGTAATACTGCAAACATGAACTAACCTGCCCACCAAAGTAAAATGCTCAGTGATTTGTAAAAATCCCCTCTAGAATGTAAAGAACAGGACCAGAAAAGCTGTTTAAGGTTTGCAGGTTTCCTCGGGCAATGAAAGAAACAGAAGCCTGATTAAGTCTACGATTTGTTACTCTGCAGGCAAATAAACACATCCCCTGTGCTCGCACACAGAACTCGCTTGGGAAGCGCCGGTGGTTGGGTTTGTCACCGCTGAGGGAGAAGATGCAGAGAGAGGGGGAGAGGGAGGAAATGCTCTTACGACCGTGAGAAACATGCCCTCAGCCCAAGGCACGGTGCAGTTCTGCCATCTCAGGCTCTCACAGCTTACTCAGGCACAGCAACACCAGCTCGGGGGAACACCCTGACTTGGATGCATTTTGTGATAGAAAGGGATCATCTCAGCTGCCCTGACCCTAGTAAAACTTCTTGTTTTCTTTTTCACTGGGCTTCAGAGCTCTAGCTTTCTAGATGCACTCTTAAATAACTGCTAAAGAAGAAATTCCCTTTGGCACAGAGGAGCCAGTCACAGGGTTTGACATGGTAATGTACTATTCCAGATAAAGGCTGAAATGAGCATACCACCATGCAAACAACTGCATGCTCCCAGAAAATACCCTCTGGAGAATTATTGGAAACCATTTCCATCTGACAGGTTGGCACTGGGCCCTTTCCCCAGTCAGCATTCATCTCTCTGGTAGCAGCTACCCAGCTCCGTGCTGAAGCGCTGGGTAGCACAGGTGCAGAAAAATGACAGTAAAGGCAGGATTTCCAAGATCTTTTATTGTGTGACTTGAAAGGGAAAGAAACCCCACGATGGACATCTACTGACTTCAGAGGGAAGTGGATCAAACCATTTATATTATTATTGTAAAACAACAGTGCTCAAAGAACCTTAGTAATGAAAGAGGCTCCAGTGCAGTAAGTGGTGCATCAGCACTTTCCAACAAAAATGTAGCCAGTTACGAATGAGAGGAACAAGTGGCTACAGACTGACCAGGCAAGGGAGCAGGAGAACAAACAACTTTTCAGTTTGCTGACTATTCTGTAAACGTGAATGAGTGATTTTGTTTGTCTGAGATTTTAGAAGTTAAAAAGAGGCAGCTTGGCACTGGACAAAAATGTTTCTCGCTGGAGTCAGCCTGAATCAAAACAAGGATTAAAAAAA
>VXBW01000719.1:631591-673103 GCA_013400375.1 Thinocorus orbignyianus | reverse complement strand
TCACCTGGGAGTCTGAGGCAAAGAACTCCTGCTGCACCCTGCCTGTCCTCCAGGATGCTGGAGGAACCCATCCCCCTGCTTCACCACACCTCAGCAGTTTCCACCGCCAGCCCTCATAAACATAAACCTGCATAAATCAGAGCTTTACTGCCGGGAAGCTGAGCACTGATCACAATTGCTCTAGCTCCATACGGTAGGCCTGGCTAGGACATGGTAAGAATTCTCCCCTGCGGGGACTTTTAAGCAACTGCCAATAATTTCCCATGCTCCCGGTGCCAATAATAAATAAATAAATAAACAGGGGGGGAAATGTAAATGGAGGGAACACGTAAAACTGCCAAACCAAATTCAGGGCGCAAAAGAAAAAAAAAGGGGGGGCGGGGGGGAAGGGCATTGAGAAGAGCACAGTCTAGCCAGTAACACTTTCCAGTCCCATCCATAGCTGAGCTCAGAACAGTAATTCCTTGTTTGCAGGCTCCTCTGTTAGAAGCTAAATGTGATTGCAACTGAAGTACATTGATTAACCCAAAATAACTTTCCCTCAATTTGCTGGCTGCTCAAGAATACTCAGGAGACCTGCTTTTGTTCTGAACTAGTCACTCAGGAGCTCTGGCTCCGGTCCTTGTGCATCTATTGAAACTGAGTGAACCAGAAAAACGCCAGGAACTGCACAAGGACACATAGTACAGTTTAATTAGTTTAGAGAGAGGAGTTCATTTTTTTTTTCTCCAACCATCACTTGGGTAAATTGTTGTTGTTGTCTTTTTTTTTTCTTTTTTTTTTTTTTTATGGTCTTGTTAAAATAATTTCATGGTTGCAGTTTTTGTTCCTGTGTTTAGCAAAGCAAACTGTAGCAGTTACAGCTGGCCGAGGCCTGAGGGGGAGGGCTGGGACAGGCTCTTTCCTCATGCAAAAAAAAAGTAGTAGGGCATTTTATCACGCTGCTTGCAAAATGATGCATTTAAAGGGCAGAATTGTCAATGTCAGATGCGAGGTTGAGGTACCTATTAATAAACAGCCTCTGCATAGGAAATTCTTTGCAGACTTCAATCAGGAATTTTCCATAGTAACGCTGTGTTCCTCCAGTTAGCTCAGCGACAGCGGTTTAAATTCCACCCAATGGACTTTGCATTCGTCTTTGAAAATAGAAATAAGACGTGTGAGATCACAGGTGCTTCATTCCCTTCATTAGCAAACATTTTATGATGGCTTTTTATTCCTCCGCTTTCCTCCCTCTACATATGTGTGAGCTGAAAACGGAAGCTAATTTTAGAATGACTGAAAGATCTGGAACTAAATCTAGCCTAAAATTCAGGTTCAGATTCAACCCTGTTATTATCATAAAAGTTGATCTTAGAGATCTTTCCAAAAATGATGAGAATCTCACGAGCCACTTCTCTCGTCAGCCCCACAATATTGTACATCAAACTCTTGCAGGAGTGGCTGTTATTATAAGTTTTTGGCCACATCTAAACAAGGAAATAAGCAGCTTCTGCTTTGGGATCTAACTCGGAACTGAGAAAATCAAATCTCAAGACTCAAAAGCAAATGTCTCCCTTTGATCCAGACTCCAACAACTGCAGGGCTTTTTCCATCTCCAGATTTAACTGTTCAGTGACTCCAGCACTATTCAGCTCATCCTGAATGCTGGAGGAAGAAGAGCCACGTGCATAAAACTGCCCAGGAAAATGAATGCCAGCTCTCCCACCTCTGTCTCCCTATTCCCTTCAATTGCTTTTGGTTTCTGCAAGCCGGTTTCATGTGTCTGTGAAAGCTTGCCCTTATCCTCTCCCAAGCACGGCTGTCCTCCTTGTGTGGCCAAACCTTCCTTTTCCTGGCTCTCTGGGATAGCCTCCCTGGGTTTGAATGCCAGCAGGGACTGCAGTCCCACTTTATCATTCTGCAATTAGCAGGTAGAGTCTCCTTTAGTGTTACTTGTCCTTCCCGTTATTGGGAACATTATTCCCGTTATCTTACGTGCCACTCACTGCAAGACCAAGTCTAGAAAAGCAGCACTCCAGTGCCTTAGACCTGAGTCCTAAGTTATAGGACCTGAGTCCTAAGATAATACCTTATCCCAAAGGCATTTTGTTTGCCAGACAGTCCCTGACTACTTTTCTGATACATTCTACAGGTGTTACATCCTATGCATGCCGCAGGCTAAATAAAAGCTTTAATAATCCTACTACTCCAAGGATAGAGGTCTTTCTATTTTATTCTGGTTTTCAATTTTATAGACCAAAGCCATCTCAACTGCAATGGATTTATGCTTAGACCACAAATTACTTGAGGCTAAAAGAATACACCGAGGAGGTATCACTGGCTGTGCAAATGGTCCACATACTTTTATCTATACATTACATCCAGTCTGAACCACCGCTGAAGAGAAGGTTCTGGGTAAGATGAACATCTGGTCTGATCCAACCTGCACTCTCTTCTTAGACTTTTATAAAGGCATTTGCTATATGGCCTAGCAACAAAAGGCTAAAAAGTTAACCAATATGGACATCATGCAAATCTACCCAAAGGGCTGAAAAAATGACATCTGTAGGAAATGTTATAATAAAGAATCCGAAATCATGTGTCTTATCTCATACGCCAGCATCCGTGCGTTTGAAACAGGCTTTAAATAACAGCTATTGAGACAAGCTAATGGAAGTGCAATAGGCTTCCCGTGGCTTTATATCTTTTTCAGGAGTAAGTATTAACAAATTCGGCAGCAAACTCAGACCCTGCGTTCAGCAAAACTTCAATGAGCAGCTTAAGGAGTGATTGATGGGTAATTTTCCAGATCTCAACAATAATAAGAAGAGCAACAAACATGAAAGGATCCAGCGGCATTTTTGTGTAGCAATGTTTAATGGCTCAGTGTCCTATTGTGACGATTGTTCCCTGGGTCTGCGGGGGGAGCAGGGTTTAATCAATGGAGCCCTTTGGAATCAAATGCAGGTATTTACTCGAACGCGACATGCAGACTGGTGTTTGTCTAGCTAGCAGTCTGCCTGTGTCAGCTAATGCTGTGTTTGGAAGAGGTTTCTGACTCTGACAAAGAAATGGATAACCAGACATTTCCTCATCATCCCATCAGAAAATCTGGGAGTGGATGGCACCCATGAATGAGAGGAGAGACTCTCTGCAATCAATAAAATGAAGCTGGCCTCTGAATCTTGGCAAATAAACAAAGCCGTGATCCCAGGCCAACCCTCAGATTTTCAGCAGCGTAAAGAAGCAGAAAAACCAGGCTGATAATTTTCAGTGTTCAGCTGCAGGTCTGTTTTTTTCTCCTGGCACCTGTGGGAACTTCACCAGATGACGAAGTCAGGAGAGGGACCACCATACAGGTACCTCAGCACCAGGGTGCTCAGACGCTGACCATGGTTAGGGTCTTAAAAACAACTTAAAATACCGGCCATGATACTCTCAATGCTCTTCTCTTCACAAAGAAGAATTATTATCTCCTCTTTCCAAGCGTTCTGACACACCCAAGGTCAAATTCGAAGGGAAAGAGCCACAGTTACAAACCCAGACTCTGGAGGAAATGGCTAATCCAACAGATTGCCCCAGCAGATTACCTTCATGTGACACACTGCACTATTGCCCCGTGTCCCGTGCCCAGGGAACCACACTGAGGTGAAGCTGGGTCACAGTTCCTAACATTGATTAGTCCAGCATTGCTATGTAATGACACTTATTATTACTTACTCGTTGATAAGGACAGGATCACCTTTTGCTTGTGAGGGATCTTTGTACTCTGGCTACAAGCAGACAGTTGGTAAAATAAAGAAATGAGCATCCCTTACACCTCCTAAGAGAAACCTTGCCTCATTCCAGCAGCTGTCACTATATTTTTTAAGCTGTACATTAAACGAGCATTTCTGCAAGCTAGGAGAGTGATAGGAACCCAGAATGGGAGGCTACAAAATCCAAAAGTGCTTTATTAGCAGGTCACAAAGTCTCAAAGGCCGGAATTTCTGCAGTAAATTGCATTCAGGCTAAGCTCACAAATCATTAGCCATGCAATCTTGTTTGTCCTGCTAGGACTTGGAGTTTGTCCTGTTACAAAATCAAAGCAGCAAGGTTGAATGGTTCCAAGTGAAAAGCCTAATGAGTGAATAAAATTCTCTGAGGGGTGAGGGGGCTGGAGGGACAGTCACTTAATGTAAACATGGCTGGGAGATAGCATGGGAATGGTCATGTTGAGGTGAAATCCCACTGAACAGCCAGAGAATCACATCAGTGTTGCTGAGGGCCCTGTTGTTTATTCTGCAGCAGGCTGGGGAGTTTGCTCTGGACACCAACAGCCCCTGAAACAGGCTAACAGCAGTTTTTATTCTTCCTCTAATGCATATGATTAGGACACGTACAAAAGGTTCCCTGGGAAATTAAGCACGCTCCAAGTCGAGGAGCTCTGCCAGGCAGGAGGGAAGGCACAGAGAACTGGTTTGTGGGAAGAAGATGAGGATAGTGATTTCATTACTGAAAGCTTCTTAATTAATATACATTATTTAAAAGACAAAGAGTGACAAGCCACCAGATTTTGCTCCACAGAGCAAAGGCGTGACCACAGGGCCGAGAGGTCTTCCCTAAGACCTGACACAATTGCTCATTGCAGTGGCCCTCTCAGGGCTGCTAGTACAGCTCAGAGTAGCCCAAACTGGAAGGTCCACAGAACAAGGTGTCTTGAGAATCAGGCATGACAAGTTTGAGGAGAAAAGGAGAAGGTCCAAGAGAAGTTCCTTTAGCTCCTGGTGGTCCATGTGATGGGCAGTGGCTGCACAGCTTCCATGGGGCTGGGTCAAATAGCTCAGAGCTTTTGCTTCTCTAAAACACCAGCTTTTATCATTTACTGTCAAACACTTAATTGCCAATTTATCAGTGAAGTTTCAGGTACTAGCTAGACCACTTAGTTCTCAGGCTGCACCTCGCCTTACTCCAACAATATCCTCCACTCCAAGTTCCTTCTTAAGCACAAGTATTATTTTGGCTACTTCTTCATATACCTCCGCTATTCACAAAGTCAAGGCTCAGTAGCACAAAATATAACTCAAGTAACTATCAAAATTCAATACCTGTCTTGTATCTGAGACAGATACTCTCAGCACCAGTCATCTGCTTCAGTCCAATACCATTCCCCAGTTTAAAGCCTGTAGCTGCTTTTCCTGGGAGCAGCATTGAAATTCTGGCAGCCCATCACCCACCACAGATCATCAAAGCACTCAATTTGCAAACAATTCATAGGCTGAAATGTATTTGCTGCTATTCAGCAAACTCTTCTGCCGATCAGCTGAATCTGGAAAGCAGATTTGGATCAGGAGAGAGCAACAAGAAGGAATCAAGGTTGATTTCACTGGGTAGTTTTTTCACAAAAATAATTTTTCCACTTCCAAGACAATGTTTTATAAGCTCAGGCTAACTTTGCAGAACCCAGAAAATCACCAAGGCGACGCTAAATGTCAAGACTGGCTAACAGCAAACAAGCCATTTCAGCGTTGCGCACGTGAACAGAACCGTACTACCTCTGCAGTCTGTGAGCAGGGAAAGCCACATACAGCTCCACGTTATGTTCATCAGTAATTACAGAGAAAGCAACACACAATAAATAACCAGGAATGACACAATACTGTCCACGGACTACATATATCTGGCAGAGGGTCAGAAACTGGGTTCAGTTCCAATGTGTAATCACAAAACTATTATATCTCATGTGAAAAGTTGAGATTTTTCTTTCTTTGCAGCCTATATTAGCATTGCATGTTCCTAGAATAAAAGAGCTTGATGCTTCCAATTCAGTTGAATACCTTTTTATGTTAGCATTTACATTACCCTCTCGGAGCACATAGAACACCGTGTGTGAAAGGCAGTGCATTTTATGAGCTCGTTCAGGAAGTTATTTTGTGGTACCCTGCAAGTTCAGTATAAAAACACATAGTCTGATTTTACAGCAATTGTACTAAAATGACAGGCTTGTTAAAAAAAATGGTAGAAGGTTCCCTTTGGATTCTCTCTGCTTGAGCAGCAAATGTACTGAGAATAGATTAATGCCATGAGCAACTATTGTCATGCTTTCTTCAGGGGTTCCCAGGTGTATTTTCATCATTTGCTCTATTATGTTGTATAAATACACACTGAGGAAGGGGAGTTGCACATCACCTTTGAGTATCATTGCTGATAATGGATTAGATTCCCCTTTTCATTTTTCAAAGCCATCTATTTGAAGGAGCCTATGTAGGGGAAAATCCTTTGCTAAGGGAAATTATAGTCAGAAACACTTTTAGAGGACTGTCAAAACCAATCAAGATTCAATTCTGCTATGTGGTATTTTCAGTCCAAGGGTTGGGATGGAAAAAGACAATCTCTGAACAAATGCTTGTAGAGACAAGGCTAAAATTTTAGCCCAGCAGCTCCAAAAAAAGTACATGCCTCTGTGCAGACTTGTCCAGCAGATAATGGTATCACAGCTCTCTTGTCTTCCCCATGAGCCCAGGCATTACAGAACCAAACCTTGAGTGCACGCCTCTGTACACCCCACAACCCCCCCCATCAACCCTGCCATGAAGATCTGCACCAGCGAGCAGGAGTAAGCCCTGCACCCACATAAGATCTCATTCTAACACCAGAAGAAAAACGTCGGCATTATAGGCCAGCTGGCATTAGGCAGGATGGGAAAGCAAGAGCAACTGCCAGTTCTCTGCTGCACTGCAGCATTGAATTGTGTCTCCTGCTGCACTGCTAATGTGATTTTGTTGCTCTTCTGCTCAGACAAAAAAAAAAACAACAACAAAAAACCCACAGAACCAGCAGCACCAAGCACTGCAGGTAAAAATGCTTTCGAACTACAGATTCCCAAGAAAGTCACTCTTTCAGGGAGTTAAAACATAAAGGCATTACAAGAACAGGCAGGGGCAAATTTTGCAAAACCCCTAGTCAAATGGAGACAGAGGCTGTGGATTTACTGCTTCCCTCTCCCCCCTGTCAGCTCCCTGGTAGCAGCGGGTACGTGTTCAGGCAGCAGAAAGGGCTGGTGCTCTCACAGAGGGGCAGTGATGGGAAAGGCGGAGGGAAGAGGCACACACGTGCGAGCAGAGTCGTAAATAGGAGCCCCGCCGGCAGCAGCAATGAGGCATGGAGACAACAGCCAAATGAAAGGTTGCCGTGAAATCCCACGGGGACGATTGATGTTGGCGCTTGGCTGCGAGAGGGATAACATCACCAGTGCCCAGAGCTGCTGGAGTTAAGGGGTCTGACCCGGACGGGGAAGATCAGCAAACTAATCTATCACCTGTGGAAGAACTGCTGCAGCCATGAAACTGGATGAATAAGCAACGTGAAACTCTTGTAACTGAGAAGCACCCAGAAGTATGGCGCTGGCCGAGGGCAGGGATGGACGCTGTGCCCAGAGGTCGTTATCAGACCAAGACTAATTCAGCCTCGCGGCTCTGCTCAGCCAGGCACAAGCATGGAGGGGAAGGAACAGACCAGCAGCAAGACCCTGAAGCTGGGCCCACAGAGCGCTGGCTTGGCTCCGACCCTGAATCCCAGCATCACGCAGGGCGAATGATACACGTGAACCTCAGCTGCCAAGTCCCACTGTGAGAGGCTATTCTGGGAGCTGGAACAAAAGAAAGTATCCTCTCGCAACCCATATAAATACCTCTGCACTTGTTCATGAAGGTTTTCCAGCTGGGGAAAGGTTATGTTGTCTGTGCACCTGCTGCGGTTTCCCCGAAATATGGAAAGAATGTTTTGGGTGGCGCCAGTGAATTTGGTACCTGGCAGAGCCATTACACGTGAATGAAATCCTTGAGAACCCATTGAGATCTACAGATCGATCTATGCAGCAATAGTGTCTGTAGGACCTACACCCAAACCCTCTGCTTCATGTAGTTTTTTAAGGTTAACTTAGATTTATGGTTAAAGTGGGAGTGCCTTTTCTCTGGGAAAATTCAGATTTATTTGGTAAAGGTGAGCAAGGAAAGGTTCTGGGAGCATAACAGAGCACATTTCAGAGCACACTGCAGTGGCTTTGGCTTGGGTCTGTGCTGAGTGTGTGTTTCTGGGAACAAGGCATTTCAGCCAGAAAACCCACCTCTTCCTTGCATTTCCATGAATTCCAGATGCATTGGCAGATCACCTCTGGCCTGCGAACAGCCAGCCTGGAGGGGAAATATATTGGGCTGGTTTCTGCCCATGTCTCCCTTCAGAGGCTTTTGGGCTTTCATTTTTAAGATTCTCTCCCTACCCTGAGCTCAGGTACGATAAGTACTGTGTACTAAAAAAGGTGGCTTCTTAAAAGATGGGCCTGTGTGACAGAGTTAGTGCCGTGTTTGTTAAGAAGAATAAAGTATTGATTTGTCTGTGTTTTTTAGAGGACTTGAAACTGTGATATGATTCTGCCTTAAAGCAAAAATCCAGCCTGTATTTCATCATTATAGAAGGGGGGAGAGAGAGATTCCTGCAGAGATTATTGTATTTGTGAGACTGTTTTTTTTTCCTCTCTGCACATGAACAGCCCATGTGAGACTAAGTACTTTCCATGTGACTAACTCATTCCCATGCTTGCTGTGTAACAGGGCATTTAAAGCATCAACAGGCAAGGTCAGAGCCTGTTTGTTGATGCTAATGTGAGAAGAAACGTTGCAGAAAAGATCAGGACTATAAAAGTTACATGTATGTTGCCCCTAAGTCTGTTCCCTTCTGGGGAACAGCCTGGGTTTCCTGGGGACTCTCTTCTCTCTGTCCCTCTGTGTTCTCTAGTATCTGAGACAGAAGGGGGCCCCCACCAGAGCTGGAGAGAAGGAGAAAGGAGCCAACGTGGTGCATGGAGGCCCTGGATCACAGAGCTGCTGAGCTGATGAGTTACCCGCCCCAGGAGAGCTTTCTGCTTCCCTCAACAGTTCTTATCAGTCCTGGTCCGTTACTGCAGCATGGTATCACCAGGAAGCAGGGAGCTTCTCAAGCTATCACCTTACTATTTGCTGGTGGGATCATTTAGATTCATATAACTTGTCTTATGTTAGACCCAACTCTCCACCCAACTCTGCGCTTGGGACAGCAGTTCTCATCAGGCAGGACCTGCACAATCCCCTGTTGATAAAAGCAAGTGAGGAATTGGTTAACGACCTATTTCAAAAGGAGATCTGAACATATCTTCATTTTGCCATTTATTTATTTTTGGTTTCCTATGTTCATAACGGTAGTTGAAAAGAGCAGAGGCATAACATTAGTATAGGTTCTTCAGAGGTATGAAACTTCTGAGGAGGCATTACATTTTTAACCTGAACTACAGCCATTTCAGCAGGAAATCTTATTGACTACAGAAGCAGAAAAGTCAGAGCAATCCCTCAGAGGTGAATCTATTGGTAATTTTTAGAGCTCCTTGCCTCAGACAGGAAAGAGGTGTCTCAGAGCTTGGGTCGATCACCAGCCCCTTCCACATCCATACCACATGCTGCTTTTGCATCTGCAAGAAAGCCCTGTCAATCCAGCCTTGATTTCCAGCCTCTCCGTGCCCTGTGGGTGACAGGGGTGTGAGGGCAAAACGCAGTGTGCCCAGCCTGTCCAGCCCCGCTGCCCACCGAAGCCTGCAAGGGGAGGGAGGTGCTGCCTCAGACACCCACCCTGTTCTTGTTTCTTTGCAGCACCATTAACTACTTTTCTTTCTTTCTTTCTTTCTTTCTTTCTTTCTTTCTTTCTTTCTTTCTTTCTTTCTTTCTTTCTTTCTTTCTTTCTTTCTTAATGACTGCTGGAACATCTTTTTAATCTTTTTTTAACCTTAGAACTGTACAAAAAGTGACAGCACAGTAACTATTTTGCAGCTCTTCTGGATGTTTATCTCTGACACGGCAGAGACATGACTCCGGGCTGCTCTGACTTCAGCAGCCCTGGGGAGAAGTCCTGACTTCTCCAGTTCTGGAGGACAAATGTGCGAATAGGCAGAAAGCATGGAGAGACGAACAGTTATTGATCCACTGCTGGAAGTATAAAGGCACTTTACAGCATTACTGTCAGTGATTGTGCTGATTAAAACAAAGTAAAATGAAGAGGAACTGATCAAATATCCCCCAGCAAAAAGTGATGAAGGTGTTCAAAGCTTCATGACATAGATCCTGGTCTGCAGCATTTCTAATGTTTGATTAGTCACTGATGTAAGCTTGGAACTAACAGTAATGAGCTGTAGTTCAGAAATCCTTGAAAACTGTTGAAATCAAGTTTCCTCTTCTTTCTGATCCATGATTTACACCACAAGCAAATCAGTTTTCTTGCCAGCTCCTGGTGGTGCACGGTCCTTCCTCAATACACTCACACTGTTGTTCAGCAACAACTGCATTTTGCTGCAGAGGCAGCAATGTATGAGCCATGCTACTGACACTCAGATTGATGGGAATGGACAGTTACCCAGGCTTCAAAGTCACCAAGCCACTAGCTTGGTTGCCATATACTTCTTGGTTTTGCCAGCCAATTTGACCACTGGGCTAAAGGTCAGGAAATAATTTTCCTCCGAGTTTACAATTCCTTAGTCACTTTCTTCCATCTCAGTGCATCTAAAATCCTGGGAATAAAGAACTGACTCTCTGTAGCTTCTTGTGGATTTGACTCTCTGTAATTCCTACAAAAACACGTTAAACCTGAATGAATCTCTGCAAGCTAAAATGGCACTGACCAGCCTGACTGCCATCTCTTTTGCTTTTGTTTTGCTTTTGGAGAAGCAGCTATGTTGCTGTGCAGGGAAAACATGGGCTCGGTTTGTTCACAACCTGTTTTTTGCTCTTGACAAGCATGTTGAAAGCGGTTTGTATATTTTAGTTTGGGGAGTAAAACTGAAACCACTGAGGGGTTAAAATACAGGGCAGAGAAGGAACTGGATGTGAAATTAAGAAATGCTAACTCCGTCACCCTTGAACACAGTGGCTGCAGAGAGGGAAAGGTGAAGTTATTTGGCAAGCGAAGAACAAAATGAATGGCAGTTGAAAGGCAGCGTTTTGATAGGCACTAATTATTAAACTGTAATTAGCACAAGGATGCAGTGATCTGTTCAAATCCCAGCTAAGCAAACAGGTAGAGGTTAAAAACAAAAGTATCTGCAGAGTTGCCAACCTTGCACTGCAGATGCTGGAGAGGCAGAGCATGGGCAGCGTGGTCATGTGCTGATCCCCTGTCTTTTAAGGCGTGATACTTTGGACCCATGTCCTATCGTCTGATACCATGGGGGAAAACAGCAGATAGGTTAGTTTTGGAGAACTACAGTGCTACCCAAGCCAGAGCTGGATTCACAGCAGGCATCATAGTCAGCCCTGAGAACCCAGAGGGGTTCTGAGGCCAGGATGAGCAGCAGTGGGCAGCCAAAGCTGCAGGGCAGGGTTAGGTGGGGAACCAAGGGCCAGCAGGGCTGGAGTGCTGCTCAGCCCAGGGACCACGGCTGGGCACTGAAGTCAAATGGGACCTGCACCTCAGTGGGCATTGGAGATGTAGATGGGATCAGGGCAAGGGGTGTGGCTGTGGTGAAGGGAGCAAGGGTTTTCTGAGATGTTCAAACCAGAGAGTACTGCAGCAGGAAAACAACACTGAGAGCAGAAGAGCCACTGAAAATCAGCAGAACAAGGTTTAAAACCATTTCATCCAATATAATGGCAGTTTCAATCATGTTTATCTACCATTAATGAGACATTTGAAAAACGTGAACCTGTTAGCAGCAAACCAAGGTTAAAAATATTGTGCTATTGAAAAGTGTCACTTTCCCTCTCCTACAAAGCCATTGTGAAAACTAATGAAGGGCTGAGAGAGACCTGGAAACTTTCCTCTTTGCCTTGAGGGCGTAGTCAACTTGTCACTGAATCTAAAAATAGGCTTCAGAGTATTGATTAACCCCTCTGAAGCCAGTAACAATGAATTAAAGAGAAGAAAATGAAACCAAGCAAAGCTTTAGAGCATATTTGACAGCAAGATCTGGGTTAGGAGTAGCAGAACATCTTTTATTACAAGTGACTGACTGTTGCTTTGTCAAGTTACTATATTTTTATTCATTCTCAGCCAGCAGCGCTATACCTACAGAAGTCCACTCAGCATGGTAGGAAGACCTTTCTCCTGGGATGGTAATTTATCTATTCAGTCATTTGCTCCCGACTAATTTTTTTGTCATGCCCTTTTCTTTTTTCAAACACACTCTCCAGTAAGTAGAGTTTTAGAGTTCACTTACAAATCTCTTGGTTACTTGCATAGATTTAAGCATATAGAATGTATAAATATCATTACCAAGAAAAGTAAGTCTCCTTCTCTCCCACCTCCATCACCGAGGCAGCAGATCCAGCAAGACACAGAACAAAACCAAAAATAAACACACAAAAAAGTACTATAAAATCCTGTTGAGCACTCAAATCCCAGACAGAAAAACTATGTTAATACTTAAAAATAGAGAAATTAGGATCTTATTTCCACAAGATTTTAGATCTTCTGGCCTCAAGAATTTACATGAAATCATGAATGGACTCCATTTAAATTTGAGAGCTAAGAAAGGCCAGACTACTACTCTTAATATAAGTTTCATTGGAGATCAAAGCAAGTATATGACTATATGGAGCATGTAAAAGTGCAGCATCAAATATGGATTCCTTCACAAACATTCTTTTGTTACCAGGAGAAATCCAATTTCAATAGGCAGGGATACTTAAAATCACCTCAGCTTCGTGATAACTTTTTCTCTTGTGTCTTAGTATCTCGCAATAAACCAACAATCAGTGTGTGTAAACACCACATGATGGCTGATCTCTGTTATTATGACCTTTCTCATGGTGAGTAATCTCATCTGCCCTCACAAATGAAGATAACTGTTAGATTAGATTAGTGCTCTCATATATTATTGCATATCTCATGGATATTTTTTCCGTTCCTATGGGTGCAGTAGGACTGACTGGGAAAAGCTCTAGCCAAGATCTACAGGGAGGGAGAGGAAAAGGATGGATGGCTCCAACAACTGTTAAGGCTATAGTAAAGGGTAAATGCAGTCGAGGTGGAGGTTTAACTCCTTATCTTAAGATATCTTTACATGCTTTACTGAGCGAAGTGACTCCAACTGGAGTCATTTGGCTGAAAGGTCAATAAGCAAAACGCAGAGTCTGGAGAAATAAAAAGTTCACAAGGGGGAAACAATTCTGCAAAAAATCTAAAAACAAAACCACAAACATCTCACAGTGCCAGAACAGACCTATGACATGATGGAAACGGCACAGTACCTGGAGCCCTTTCAAATCCAGCCAGTATCAGTAATGACCAAAACAGCCTTCAGGAAGCTGCCTTGCTGCCTCTGCAGGTACCCTGAGCAGAGAAAGCACAGCCAGGGCACTGACTGGCTTCTCAGCCAAGCCAAAAAAAGTTCCTAGCATGGAGGCTTTTTCTAAAGCCAAACTTTGTTTCCTTAGAGACATACAGAGCGGCCACCGGGCAGTGATCGCTTTTGGCTACTGCCACAGCAGGTGGGGCTCACTGGGTAGGTCTGTGATAGGGAACAAACAGTTTCACCACAAGCCCAAGCCTGCCTTCAAATCTAAATTCAGTCTATCCAGAAAGCTGGGATGCAAGTCTCTGCTTAAGCAAATGCTTTAGAAATTGCATGAGGAAAAGTCTGCCACCCATTAGTGCGATTCAGCATACCCAATATGCTGACGCCCACTCCATCACCACCAGCCCTTCACTGGTGACACATGGCCAACAAGGCAGACAGACCAGCTGTGGAGCCCTTCCTAACTCCCAAAATATTACAAACTACAAATTTAGGCTGCTTTTGCTCTTGATAAGGGTTGTCCTGGATAAATCATAGAATCACAGGATGATTTAGATTGGAAAGGCCCTTAAGATTATCTAATTCCAACAGGCAGCCTTTCTGTGAAACACGGTGTTTCTACTGACAGAAGTTTGAACAGATGCAACATCATTTTAGCTCTGAAGCTAAAACAGCAAACAAATAGACCCTTGCAGACTTCTAGAGACCATTTGTATCTTCATTTTACAATAAGGGATATTGAGGCACTAAGTAAGACTTGAGCTGACACTAATCAACGGTAAAAAGATGTTTGGAACTCAGTGCAGCCAAGGTTTACCCTTAAGATTTTTAAATGACCTTCCCACAGTCTTAACAGAGTGAGCCTGCAACCAGTAGAAAGCTGTAGCTACAAAATCAGCAGTGTCACATCAGATCATCCCTGCTTTCCATCTGAGGATATTAGCTTCCTCCAAAGCAAAAGCTGAAAATGCAAAGATGCCTAATTCAAAACATGTACCCACAAGCCTGATAAGCAAAACAACCTTTCCCTCAGCTTATTTGGTTTCTTTTTTTCACATGCATGGGAGAATCCCACCAGGATGGTAATCACCACAGGAAAAATAAAAAGCCCCCCTTGCCTTCAACATTGATGCAGCAGCCTGAGATGTCTCTCAGACTTTCACTGCACCCTCTCCAACTGCACTGCCCTGGTTTCATGGCATATGGGGACCATGAGGGGCATTTTCCCCGCAGCCCATGCCGCAGATCTGCTTTGCTTTCTGTAAGGGCATTTCAGGAAGGCAAATCCTGAACTTCTGCTGCAAGGTTAACGGAGTTTGCAAAGTCTTTAAAACTGGCAGAGTTAAAAAGGTATTTGGTAATTTCCCCAAACACCTGAATTTGTGTGCAGCAAATGATACAAGAAGAGAGGTAGAATAGATTTTGTTTTAAAACACTGATGTCTGCCTCACCTTATTGAACTGGGTGACAAATCCAATAAATATCAGTATTACATAGCACCTGGAAAGGTTACTCACAGTCTGCAGGTGGGTGTATGTTTTGCTGTAATGCAAAAGGAGTGTGTTTAGGAAAGAGGGGTTAGACAGCCACCTTTGGGGGTTTTGTTTGTTTGGTTTTTTTTAAGATGAAGGGGAAAATACACCTGCCAAAGAATTGAACCTGGGTTGTGAATAAATGAACTCACAGAAGGAAGGAAATATTTGTTTAGCTTTCATTCTCTTTATGCTACACCTGGCTGCCAGAACCACTGCAAAATTTCTAACAATCTTACCAGGCTATTTGCATTTAAATCGCTTTTCCTGACATTATGTAAATCTCTTAGTAAAGCCGAAGTTTTCTTATTCTCTGAGGAGCTGCACTCAGTGGCTTGCTCTCAGTCCTACCCTGTTCTCCTCCCTCTGCTCCACTGGGTTACATTAGCACCACATGAAACTATTTATGAAACCCCAGTCTCATAGGTTTTGTCTGGAGCTGGGTCAAAGATAACGGTATGCAGATTTCTCAGATCTTCATAACAAAATTACATTGCAAATTAATTCATGCTTGGATCTAAAAGAGATCCATATGCTTAGATCCAGTGTTATCAACATTCAGAGGTGACCTCATAAGACTGTATTTCCAAAGTGACTATTCAGTGGTATTTTTCACTGCTGTCTATTTAAGGTTTCTGCTGCCTGGGACTGCATCAGAGGAGTACTCTAACAGTGGAGGAACTCCACTCCAATCAATTTTTAATTCAGAAGTTTGCATTTTTTCCCCTTCTGCAAATTTCAGAGAGCTGAAAATAGAGTATCAGGTTTGCATCTCTAGCTCCAGTCTAGCTCCAAACCCAGAACTCTGTCCAGGCCTGTGGGAAACACCAACACTTGGGCAGATACTTGATTTCATGCCGAAATTCTGTACACTTGGTTTTGAATGGTGGATGAAAAGAATAGCACAGCAGCAACAGGAGTCTAAAAATTGCAAGCAAGGCAATGTCAGCTGTGCCTTCTACAGTCTTCAAGTCAAGACAGCGAAGTAGAAGCAACCAAGATGTGAGAAAATTGTTTCTGCTCTAATTCTGGACTTGATTGGAGACTTCTCCAGTCCCTACCTCAAATTACCCAGGGCTTTCCTAATTAACTTCCCATAGCATCTATGTACTGCAATGTAGATGAGACAGTGCATGGAGAGACTACAGATCAGTCTTTTGATACTGAATATTCAGGCACTCCTAACATACTTTATTGCTTAGATGAGGTGGGGGTTGCAATACAAGACCATTTGCCAATCTCATATTACCCGGAGAATGCCCATGTGTCAGGGAAATTCCCAGCTGGTAGGTGGGGTGGGCTACTTTCCATAGGAGCAGCATAGGGAAATGGGAACAAAGACTTGGACAGGAGCCAGGGCTCACAGAAACTACAATAAAGTTATCTGGATACTTGGGTGGGCACAAGCACCTTAGCCTGGAAAAAAAGATAACAATACCTTATCATTGTATCCTCTTAGTGTTGTTATAAATGAGAAAACCCAACACCTCAGCTGTAACAGCAGACATCCAGTCAAAGAACATCACCTGGTATTTGTTAGTCATATTAGTCTTACATTTTGCAGCCCTCTTCAGTAGTTGCAATGTACTTTTCACCCTGCTCTCCAGGTACCATCCAGTGGATATTCTATAAGGTTTAGTCTCATCGAAGCAAACCACTAATGTTTGCCAAGTACTTTGAGATCATCTGATGAAAGGCTCTATAGAGCCACAATCTATTATTTCAGAAAAACACATTTGCTGAACAGGAAGAACAAAAGAATGAGCTGTGGGCCCCCAACAAGCATTCAACACAAGTTAATTTGCTCAGCAGCTGTATTTTGCTGAGACAGATTGCATATTTTCATTGTTAAAATAAAAATGTCCACTGGGCTTATGTCCTTCATACTTTCCATTGCTGCCTGTTACATTCCGAGTCTAGTCTAGTGAACAAATTCAATTCCTTTAATAAATAAGGGATCCACTCGAATAATTTTGCCTTTGTCCAGGCAAAAATTAATGAAGCCAGAAGACATACAAGGCTGCAGAATCTTCCCCCTCATGGAAAAAAATAGTGGAAATCTGGCACCTAGCAAGGCAGGCAGTATGTGTGAATCATGGCTGCCTGCCGACGCGCCTGATTCAGAGCAAGGCAATAAGAACAATAATACTGCGCTACACCAACTAACCTTCAAGCTTAGTCACAGTTTCACACAGCTAATGAGCAGAGGGAGCAATGAATCTTCGATTTATGGTGCTCTGTTCTGATAGATTTAGCCTGAAGACAACAGCAGCACAGCAGCATTTCCTTGCATCTCTAATGACTTATCTTGTCCTTAAGTCCTTCCCGTCCCCCCCCTTCCTCTTCCCTGCATCCATGAGGTTTTCTTAAATCATTATTGAATTCTTAAAACCCTAGTGGGTAAATTCTTATCGTCGGCTCCTACAGTAAAAATATAGAGTAACACCCATGAATCTGCCAAATTTTGTTCCTCGTTGTTTTTCTTGTCTCCCTGTCTCTCCCACATCAGGCTATTTACACAGAATTATCAGGGCTGTCATGCAATACTTTGACTATGCAAGAGAAGATGCTTTGACTCCAAACGCTGGCTTTCATGCATACTTCTTTTGTAAATTGACTCCTGTTTTATTTTTAGCCTTGAGGTGAATCATTCAGGAAAATCTGATAAAATCCATTTAACCGCAGTTAAGCTATCAAAACCTGAGCAAGTTCTAGTTAACTTTTAAGAAGTTTACACATGTTTATTTGAGCTCACATGATTAAAGTGAGAGCTTGTTTATTTTAACTCTAACAGAGTAGCTCTGGACTTAGAACCCATGGAGAATCAGGCCTATAAACATACCCAGCATTACTGTATGGGGAAATAAAGAAGGCAGAATTGGGGGGGAAATGTCACACAACAAACATTTCTTTGGAAAATAGCAGCAGAAGAATGTGCTACATTGACATCAGCAGATCAAATGAAGGCGGTTGCTTCCTTTGGAAAGGAATTGGGCTTATTTTGAGGACAAAAGTAATGAGATGGCAATGCCAATGCTCATAGTACATGTGAAGCGCAGTCTCAGCCTCGAGCCCAAATGTGCCCCGTGTTTGGAGAGCAGATAGCCTGCTCCAGATAAACTCCATGGTCCAGGTGGGATGAGGAGGACAGCAGTAGTAGGGACAGGAAGACAGGAAGCTGTCACCACCTATCTCCATCTGCCCTCAACACTGTCAGGCAGATAAATCAGCCAGGCTCTTCTTAGGAAATACCTGATGTGCTGTGAGGTGGAATGGATATAGGATGCTGAGATACAGATATCTACCCTGTAGGTGCACTGTCCACATCTGCCAGGTGCCAGGCTACATGTTGTTCTGACCCTTCTTCCAAGAGTCAAATAAAGCCAAGGACCCCATTATTGTGATTTAATTTTTTTTAAGAATATTAGAAAGTCTTGTGACAGCCAGCATCTGTAGAAGAAAATTGTTCAAAGGGTGTTCTGCATACTGGATGTGACCCAGGAGACAATTCTGTCCAGTCTCCACCCACGTATAACATTTATATATAGCCCTAGAATAAACTCTTTTTTATAATCCTGCCACAAGCTGTCATGCAGGGCACATCTCATTTTATTAAAATACTAGAACAAGCCTGCCATATCATAAAAATTTAAAAATAGTGCAGAGTGCTACCTTACATAAAACACTGCCCTGAGCTGCCTTCTATTCACAGCATCCCAAATATACTGTAATCCCAGAACAAGCCACGGACCAATAAAGGGATCTGGCGTTTTAGACATACAAATGCACCCCTTCCACTCCAAGTCTGCATGCAAAAGCTAAACAAAATGACAATTTTCTGTGCAATTAAACAGTACACCCATCTACCCACAACAATCTTTCATTCCACTCAGTTCTCACTTGCAAACCTAATCTAATTAAGTGCCTTTTTCAGAGATGCTCAAGGGAATTCAGTGCCCTTCAAAAATCAGTGGGACTCAGCTTCACTCACCATCTGTGATTTTGAATAGCCTCTTTGAAAGACCCACGTGGGAAGGAGTGGTACCTGCAAATACATGGAATGTGTGAGAGGCTTTCCATGGCATCATTGGTGCCTTGTGTTCTGGCTTTTCCAGTGCTGCCATATTTTGCAGGGGAAGGCCCTGCCTCACAACAAGATCTGTGAGTTGGTGCTTTCAAAGACTTCGGGCTTACTTGGTCCCTCATGTTGAAGCTCCCGTTTGAGGTCCCTCTGGGTCAGTGTGGAACCAACGTCCACTGCCTGTGGTGCCACACAGGCATGGGTGTGCTCTGGAGTGCTGCTCCATTTTAATCTCAGAACAGACAACACTCAGGAAGTTGACTGAAGGCACCTGGTCCACAGCCCCTCTGGGGAACCGCAGATTTGTCGTGATGCGGCAGCATGAATGTTTCACAAGTGTCACTGCCAAAAAGTTATACTTCTTGCCTGCAGCTCTAGAGAGGTTAACATCCCCAAGCCAACTGCAGCCTGTTTGTCGCCTTCCTATCTTTTCTCCACAAACATCATCTCCCTTCCTGCCTTTGAAGTAACCACAAATATTTTGACAGAACTGGGCTAGGAAGCAATTATGCTTGCAGTTACACTGGCACATCAATGGGGACAGCAACCTCCTGGCCTGACACAGCAGCAGCCACAACAGTGAATTTTACTTCAGCCTTCAGGTTTTAGTCCTAGTCCTTCTCCAATGACTGTATCTCTCTACCAGCTTTACTGGTATCAGAGAAAAATCTCTTGGCCTGAGCAGACAACATGATCGACATGTGAATCAGAGATGAACACTCAAATATAAACTTCTAAGTAATATTGGCTGTGCGGTCTTAAATGGCTTGTGCGGCCCAGGATCCCACCACAGCACATACACGACCAGTCTGACACTGATAAAGGGTTCTTTCAGCAGGTTGGGGTTTGCCTGGCTACAGGACAGCTCTGCAGAAGAGGACCTGGCATCTTGGTGGATATCAAGCTGGACATAAATCAGCTGTGTGTGCCCTTGAAGCAATGAAGACTAAGCTTGTACTGGATTTTATTGGCACAGCCGATAGAGCACAGCCAACCAGCCTAAAGGGATTATCTTCCTCTTCTCAGCACCTGTGAGGCTGCATCTCGGGTACTGGTCCCGGTTTGGGGCTTCCCAGGATAGGGGGCATATTGGCAAACAGGAGAGAGTGCAGCAGAGGGGCACTGAGACGTCAGGGAGCTGAGACACACAACACACGAGCACGAGATGAGGACCAAGCTTTTTTAGCACTCAAGAGAAAAGGCTCTGGAGGTGTTTAATTGCAGCCTTCTACAACCTAAATAGAAAAACAAAGCCTGTCTCCTCTCCAAGATGCACAGTAAAGAGATGAGGGAACAGCCACAAGCTGTAGTTAGGACAACCCAGACAGGATATAGGAAAAAAATTCATGAGAGTGTTTACACTACCCAGAGAATCTGTTCAGTCTCCATCCTTGGAGATATTAAAAACTCAACGGGGCAAGGTCCTGAGTAACCCGATCTAACTTTGAAGTTGACCTTGCTTTGAACAAGAGGTTGGACTAAGCAACCTCCAGAGGTCCCTTCCAATCAAAATTATTCTATAATTTTCTGGAAAAACTTCACATGCTTAAGTTATCTTAAAAGCACTTCTCTGAAAGTTTCAGCTAAAAATGCAGCAGTTCTCAGGAGGCCATAGCAATCCTGATAAGGTGTCTGGTATCCATAGCTGAATTCTCAGGGGAATGGCTCATGGGACTGTGCAGCTGCAAAACAAGAGGCTCAACCCTAGTTCAGCCCTGAATGCTGAATCCTATCCCCGAGACTGATCCAACTCAATCCAAGCAGTGCTCCCTCAGCTCTTCTCTAATGACAATAGGGTTTTTTTCTTTTAAGAGTTCAGTCTACAGAGCTATCACAACAGCAGCACTTTTCCCTGTCAAATTCACTTTTTAAAAGCCATATAAAATGGAATGGAGAGATTATGGAGGGATATCTCTGCACAAAAGCAGGACCAAAGTAAACATGTTTCCATAGTGGGGCTGGGAGGGGAGATCAGGCTATTGAGGGGGAATAAAGAGATCCCAGTTCTTTGGAAAGAGTCATGGCTTAGCTGGAAAGACCATCTCTCCTTTTCTCACACCCTCCCTAGGCTCTGGATATACACTGGCGCCCACTGGCACTTGATTCCTTTGGCACCATGAAGGGCCACAGCTTTTGGCCAGAAGAAGAATATAAGATAGGATGATAATGGCCACATCAGCCAGCATCCCTTCAGCCACTCCCTGTTCTCTGCACTCTTAAACTGATTTTCCTGGAAGCAAAGCTCACAGAAGCTCTTTTTTTGGGTGTTCAAGGCTTTGTCACTGCACAGAGGAGCCATCTCCCACATGGACAGGCACAAGGACAGCCTCGGCCAGCTGCACGCACACCATGATACAGTACAGCCCTCCACACAATGCTCTCCATAGGGCAGGAATGTCTTCACCTGCATTTATGCCTTTTGCAGTAAATACTTTCTGTCTTTATGTGAATTCACTGCTCCAAAAATAGCTGTAATTACCCAAGAAGCAGAGGAATCTATTTACAAGACTTTAAGGGGAAGACAAAAGGAAATCTCTAAGAAAACTTCTAACACCTGGGCCTCAAAATACAAAACTGAAATGAAAAGGGGCAACTGACTCCTCTGGGAAAGGCTCAGCCTGTTTGGAGGGGCACGTGCTTCTTGGTATTTTGCTCACATCAACCAACAGGAATTGCTTAAGTCAGACAGCAATAAATTATTACATGAAAACCAATTACTCCTCATGAGCAAACTATCTGAAGAGAAGAGAGGGCTCTGGCAATACTTACGTCTGTGAAAGTTTATAAAGTTTCCTTATGCTGAACATAAGGAAAAAAGAAAGAAGGCATAAAAAAGGCATGGGTGTCCACACAAGACAGTACCAGAAAATAATTTAAAACAAGAAACTTGTTACAACAGCAGCAATGATTGCTGTCTGTCCAAGCTCTGAATAATTCAAAAGGTTCCTGCTTCACTTAATATCTCAGGGTATTTTCAGATCTGCCAGAAATTTCTGCTGGTAAATAATGCATCTGTGGTATTCAAATACACATGATCCCCAATTAATACTAAAGATTAACACTGCCTATTTTGAAATAGGGGGAAGTCAGAGGAAGGCAAATTCCTACTGAGCTGTCTGGGCTTTCTGTCCTTCCCATTTTCATCTTTACCTTTGGGTGCTAAAATTGCTGGCCTCTCTTGCAGTTGCTGTTTTTGTACAGGTAAAAAGGAGCTACTACAGCGGATTAATTCAGCATTAGCCCACAAAATAACTCACAATAGGATTCTGGAAAGGGGAAAAAATAAGGAAAAATAAAGGCGCATCAATATGTAGCAAATTGAGCTTTTGTTTCTGCACTGGGGGTTGTCTGCTGTGGTGTCCTGGTGCCAGCACAAGTTCCCTGCAAGGAGCTGGGTGCTTTGGGCAGCAGGTACCTGGGAGGTGCAGTTCATGGGACAGGGAGCTCAGCAGAGACAGCCACAGTCACATCCCAGCCCAAAGGGCTCTCAGTCACGCTCCTGCCCACCAACCTGCCCTTGTAGCAAGGTCAGTCAGAGACATGAGAAAAAGATCTTAAACAATTACCAAAGCATGACTAGGACTTTCATAATGCAGCTTTGTGTTCAGCACTTGTGAACTTCAGTCCAAAACAAGAAACAAATCATCTAAAAGTCACTAATAACCACGTTTGTGTTAAGACATTAAATGATGACATACAAATTGCAAGACAGACAACTAGTAAGAAAGATAATATGCATCACATATAGAGTGGAGGTAGGTTGAAGGCTTTAATTTGAACTACTGAATTTTGCTGGTTTGGAGAAAATGCCTTCTGGATCCAAACTGCCTGTGAATCCAGGTCCTGGTTTACCTAATCTCAAAGCAAGGTGAATTCATGTACAGCACGGCAGGTCCAAGAGGGACCTAGAGAAGCCTCCCCAAATGTTCTCCTCCTGTTTTACTGATGATTTCTATTCCACCCCACAAACACTGCTGGATTTACAGCTACAGGAAGAGAAGGATAAGCTGTTCCTCTGGTTGATAGGGCAATTTTTGGAATTTTCCTCTAGTCAGAGTGGAGATTCAACTACTTCTCTGGAAATGAAACCTGATTTGAGAAAGGAGCCCAAACCAGGAGGGTCTCCATATGAATTTTCTCCTGATAGTATCTGAACGTGCTGCTGTCTTGTTTGTGTTCCTCGCAGGGAGGGTACACCCAAGTCACAGCCTTTGTACTGTCCAAATGCAAACAGCAGCACCCTACATTTCAGCCCACGCACTCAGGAGCAGGGACACGGTGTTCACGTTCTAGGTTTTAAATCAACCAAATTTAAGGGTCAGAGTGAGATCTGGAGGTCTCAGTGCCGACCACTGTCTGAGACAGGTGGCTGCAGGAAAACACCCAGCTCCTACGAGGGCTCAAGCCAGCTCGGCTCTGTCCTCCAGATGCTGGTTTCCTGCTCAGTCTGGGGTGGTATCAGGTGGTTGTCCTCTTATTACTAGTACCCCAGGAGACCAGCATCTCTGATTTCAAGGCATTTAGTTGAAAATTTTCTAGCCCTCAACTTTTTAAATATTTTGTTTATCTTCCTGCTGTGCTTCCTATTGTTCCTAAACTGTTTTTTCTTATTAAATTACAGAGGTTTCGAGTTGGAATAAACCTTCCTTTCTAAATGCATCCACTAGCAATTGGCTGGCTGCAGGGGAGAAAGCAAGGGTGAGGGGGAGGGAAAGCAGAGGAGAATTACAAGGTTTCAGATTCCTGTAAACAGAGAAACATTTTTCCAGTGATCGGTCCGAACCCAGTGGAAATAGGGCTTCAGTTTCCTCTAGTTAACACGGGGGATCCGATGGCAGTGCTGTTGACATGCCTCCTTTTTCTCTCACAGTTGCTGGATGCTGCTCAGTCTGCAGCTGACAAGTGAGACCTGGAGCTGGCAGTGATTGCCACCAGTTCCTTACCCTGTCTTTTCCAAGCAGTTCTTTTCCCTGAACTTTCCAAGCTGTTCCTTCCCCTGCATTTTCCAAGCCTGCCCTACTTGCAGCCCAGGAGCAGATGCCTGCAACCCAGGGGAAGGCCCTGAAAATGCACTTTCTCTCCTCAGATCCTGGATTTGAACTCCACCATGAGCTGCAGCATCTCCAAAGCGGCTCTGAGGAATACAGCTGAACTCCCTTAAGGGCAGCACAAACTTCCCTGAATCCATCCGCTTCCGTTCTGCATAATCCCAGCAACCCTCCACTCTGCCCAAAACTTGCTTCTTGCCTTAACTGCATATAGTGTGGGGTCTAGGTTAGGCAGTGTCTTCATGTTCTGTGCAAATACAGCACCTAGTGCACATGTGGTCGCACTCCACAGATGGTATATTTAGTAACCACCACAGTGCAAACACGCAGTAAGTCCTAGCTGGGCCACCATCACCAGACTTACACATCAGTCAATGTCAATATTTTTCCAGTGTGGTCATGCAAACACTGTTCATTTCAAAAGAATATCCTCTGACTTGCCAGTGGCGATATCCTCAGTGGTTTCCCATCAAGCACTAAACCAACCCAATTCAGATCTGCCTGTGAAAGTTGATCAACAGCTTGTGCACAGGCGTGAGTTTTCCAACCACATCACCTAGCCACCTGCCCGTGGGGAGCTGAGTATAAAAGAACACTATAAATTATTATGAGAATAAAACCATAATGTGTTTACTTGGACATGTGCAGTAATAATATTAATTTAAATCTTTTGCATATTGCTAACACTATTGATAAATACTGAACTTTCCTAAAAGGGGCAAAGAATTATAACTCTGCATTTGCTGACAGTGCCAGCCCAGACATTTAGCAGGAAGGAGTCTTGTGGTTAAAGCTCCTGTCTGGGCACCAGGAGAGGTTGGGTTTATACTTGGCTCTCCTACAGGCTTCCTATGTCACCTTGCTGAAATGACTTTGCTCGGTTCCCTCAGCCATGAAGCCAGCTATTGTGAGGTGAGGTTCAGACCGGTAAGTCACCCTGTCACCAGCAAAGGACAGGTGCTGTGGAAGTGAACTTGCATGTGTGCATGTGTATATATATATATACATATATATATATATATATTTATATATTTAGGTGCAGCACAAATGGCTTGCTAGAAGGGGATTCAAGCATTCAGGTCACTTCCTAGAAACTTGTGTTTGTTTAGGTGGCTTTGCATACTGTGTGATAACATTTCCTTGCTGTTGCTGTGGGCACAGATCTCCACATGCACCCAGGGCAAACAGCAGTCTCTCCGAAAGTATTCCTGATGCACCTGTCAAAGATTACAATTAATTCATGACTGTTTGATGCCTTATGCTAAATGAGCTTGGATCCAGTCCAGTTTCCATTGGGCAAACGTCTCTGTCTCAGGAACACTGTGACATTTGGCATTTATTGTCCTCTTGGCTGGCACTCTTACCCAGGACCACGTATGGAATGTGTCAGGGGAACAGGCTCGCTTTTCAGTCCCCAATCTGCATTGAAGTAGGATGGTATAGAGGAGTCTTTTGTTGTTATTCACGTTTAACTTCCCTCTTGAAGACAGATGGAAGAGGTTTGGTTTTGTAGCAGTTAATACCACACCTCTCACCACTGCAAAATCCTCTTTGTGCTCTATCTGACAATTCCCAAACCAGTCTCCTCCTGATACAAGGTGTTTGTTCACAAAGACTGAACCATAAGCTCTCCCGCAATGCTTAGATTAGCATGATATGATTCAGTAATTTCCTTTGTTGCAATCTCTCTCACCCTGTCAGCACATTCATTCAATATTGTTTTAAGACTAGTCCTTGTGCGAGGTGGCTGCCTCTGTCCCCCTCCACACTGAGCCACACAAAACAAGTCAGATGGCAGCATTCCTGTGCCGAGCAGTGTTATGTTCCCGGCGCGCTCCCAATAGCCATGGCAACATGGCTTTCAAGCAGCTGACTACCTCCAGCCCTCTCCAAGCATGCTCACCAACGGGCTGTCAGGGTGACAGTGCCACCCTGATGCCCACTGCCCCACAGCTCATGCCCTGGGAGACCTGACTTTCTTCGGTGCAATGAAGGCTAAAGGCCACATTGCCAAAGTCACATTTACTCCTTGTACCGGCTCAGCTTGTTTTGCTGACACAATGGTTAAGCAATGAGCAGATGAACTGTTTGCTCTGTCCCGAGGAGATGATCTCATTTGGGACAGGCTTTGCTTTTGTGTCACGGCGAGAGAAGGGGAGCGCTGGGGCGGTGTGTGCCACGGAGCGGGGCCTGCATCCCCAGGCTTCAGGCTTTTACAGATGAGACAAGGAAAAGCAAATGTCTGCAAAAGAGCTCAGTGGAAGCTGCCTTTCCAGCGATTCCACTGGCACTGAGACCCCAGACACCTCGGGTTGTGCTTCTGCAGATGGCAGAGGGCAGGCAATGTGTAGGCTGGACCAAAACGTTATTGCCACCACTTCTCCATCCTGGGTGGCCAAATGAAGAAGTGAGGCTGACGGCCTGGTTCACTGGGTGGTGCAAGATGCATTGGGTATCTGCAGAGCCAAGATTTCACCCAAGAGCCTTTTCCATCATGTAGTGCTGCAGATCCATGGCCCAGCACGAAGCCTGCAGGTATCCTACACCAACCCAAACACATCCCACAGGCCACCTGCAGCCCTCACCAGGCTTTAAGTATTTACTGGAGCAGCGGAATGAGGGAGTATCACTGCTTCAGTTTTAGACATAGTCACACTAGGGATCAGAGCTAGCCCAGATCCACTTACTCCTACCAGCTGTACTTTGCATACCACCACCAACTTATCCCCAGCCCATGGGAGGACCTGCGCTTCTCGCTGTCATCCTCCCATGAAGGAAGCAGGCACAGGGTTTCTTCCCTTGCCTCCAACTTGTGATCCACAACTGGAGAAACCTGCTCTGATATTCATGGAGGTTTGGGAGATGGATCTCAGTTCCTACCCCTGTAGAAAAGCAGTTGCTTTATGCCCAAGAGCCATGCTGAAAGGCACCCTCAGCCAGCCCCCAGTGCCATGGCATGGTGGGTCCCCTCTCTTCCAAAGGACAAGGACTTGGTGATGCTCAGCAGAGAGGGGTGCTCAGCCTGGGCAGGATCCCTACAGCACCCACAAACCAAAATCGGGTTCTCTCGCCTGATCAAAAGCTGCCTCCTACACCCCAGATTCCTGAAATCAAACCCTTGCAGGGGAATGCGTCAGCACCCAGCCAGTGGGAGTGAAATGCCAAATTTTTAGCAGATTGGAGTTTATTTTTAAGCAGTGTCAAAAAAAAAACCCACCGAAAACAAAGCAAACTCCCTGAACACACACAGAGGAATGAAATCAGCACATCAAAACAAGGCCAGCACATCAGCCAGACCTCAGCACCAGACACTGTCAGCTTCCCAGGCACAATTCCAGCATGCTCCAGCCACCTATTTGTGAAATTCCTTGAGGAAGAGTGCGAAGGAGACGGACAAGTGGCTGCTATGAGGCAAAGCACCTGTGTTGGGATCTCAGTAAACAGGAAAACAGGGAGAGGAGATGTGGCAAACGCTTCATTCATCGGGCACACAGAAAGGTGAAAGCTGGGGGAGTGGGCTTGTGACCATCCAGTTTTCCAGCATCCTTCCCGCACTTGCACCAAAGCCCCTTTACCAGCCCATGTGCCAGCCACGCTCAATTCCCCCAAATCCTCCCAGTGTCGGGGGCTCTGGGGGCACTCAGCACCATGCTGGTTGAAGCCACGTATGTTGTTGTCTCTCATTCTATTCCTTGCCTTGAGGTAACAGTGTAAGCCCACTCCTCACTGAGCATTTAACCTCTAAATACTCCAGGCGGGTTCTGTTTTGGCTCCCCCCAGCAGAGCAAGGCCAGGTAAAGTGCCAGGCTCCCGAGCACTGCCATGGTGCTAATCAGTATCACACTGACCCCAGAGCCTTTCCAAGTTGATTGCAAACCCCTCCCCAGCTACAGAGAGGGGAGATCAGATGCTGCCAGCACAGGGTGAGCAAGAGCCAAAGGCAGAGGTCTGGCAGGAGCAGGCCCATAGCAGGAAGGGGAAGCTGAGATGAGATCTGATCCCCAGCCGTTCTCTGGCAGGGCACACTGGCAAGATACAAAGGGGCCTATTCTCCTCTGGTGCTGCGCTGCAGTGGTGGATGCATCAGTACAGCCCATCCCTGTCCCTCCTAGAGACAGAAACTTTTAATCAAAGTGGCCAAGGCAGCTCTTTCAATCTCACTCACCACATCAAGGTCAGCCCAGAACCCCCGGGTGCCTCCTTCCTCCAGTACAGGCTAAAATGAGTGCTCTCTGGGTTTTACTGTACCACAAAAGATCAGAAGAAGCCTTTGCTGCAACGAGGTAGGGCTCAAGACTTGGGGTGATGGAAGAGGAATCAATAGCTCTTCTGCTGGAGGTTTTCCTGCTACCAGGTGCAGGAGGTGATGGCTGCGAGGCAGGATGCTACTGAGAGTTACCATCCCATGCCACCCTTGAGCCCTGTAGGCAAAGGGACGTCTGCTGGGACACAAACTCTTCAGGCTGCTGTATGATACCTGGCACACACCATGCTCGTTTTCTCCTCGGTTCTGCAAGCACCGCATTTACTCATTCGTTTAAAAAATTGGACGACAGTATGTACTGGCCCAAATACTGTCTTCACTAAGGATTTACCCTAATGCCTTCCAATTCCATTACCTTCCTTGTGCCTCTGCGGGTGCTTCCAATCAGCTTCCATCAGGATAACCCAACTGTATTTTAAACCAACATTCCCAAAATTTACAAAACATTAAACTTTAAGCCACTATTCCCTGTGTTTCCCTCTAAACAGCAATCCATCCATCTATGAATGTCAGAAAGACAAATTCTTTATTAAATCATCCAGCCCACTCCTTTATGTTTTCTCTTCTAGGGTTGCCCATTTTCCCTAGGAAGCTCAAGACTGTATGAGCTCAAGCTCATATAGCCAGAAAACTGGTTACAAGTGGTGCTGCTGAAGAGAGCAAGGTTGTCCACAAATTCTGTGGTTCTCATCCAGATGACAAGGATTTTTCCTCAATCAAAGAACTCAGATATTTGCCAAGGTGAACTCTACCTATATCAATCTGCTACAGTTAATGTCGTAATAACACTATAATAACTGTAATAACACAGCAGTCAGATGTGCTGAACACCTGGAAGGATGGTAGGATGTTTAAATGAGAAGCCTCTGAAGAAGACAGCGCCTTTACTCAGCCAGCACATGGCAGGGAGGGCTTGCCCTCTAAGTCTTGCTCAAGCTCTTTGCTGGGGACAGCAAGGAGGAGCAGCTAAGCCACAGGCAAGCCAAGTCTAGACACAAATACCTCCATCAGGAAAAGAGAAATTCATGTGTCTGGAAGTGGCAGAACAGCGGCGCAGTCTGTGCCACTCCTGGCTGCCTCCTAATCCTCCCTCAGACAGAGCTCACACCACACACAGGGCCAGGAACGTTTCTAGGGGCCTGCTGATACCTACAGCAGCAAAATCAGCAGTGCAGAGAGGACATGAATAACCTCCTCATTAAGCTCCTGCCTTGTGCTACTGAGGCACATAAAGAGCTACCAACATCACATCCCAGCCGCATGCAAAGCTGTCTCCGTGTGCATAAATCATGCATAGCCACATCATCTGTTAGAGATGCACAAAGCCGTAATCACTAATTATGCCAAGGAGTATACCATTACCTACGGGATACGGCTGGTAGAGGCTGCAGTTAGCAACATACACAGATGGCATATGTTTCTACACTGAATATTACAGCTCTGGTTTTGCCTTCTTTAGTATGCAGTACTTCATATATCTGGAAGAGGGTGCTGGGACTTTCCATTAAATTAACACCAACGACTTCTGCTTTATCACTCTAGAAAGGAACCACAGCACCAAAATGGCCCATGCAAGACCCCAGATGAGTAATTCCCAGATGTCTTATTATATACAGGCTTTTCATAGACTATTTTCAACTTGGAAAGGAAATTGGGAAGTTAAAATTATACCCTCTCTGCTGATATTTTGTGACATCTACTAGCCAAGCACGTAACTACTGTGAGAAGACCACAACTTGCATTTAATGGACTCCTAAGGCATTTTTAAATAAAGTTCAAATAGAGGTCCATGTAAGTGCACAGGACATAATCACCGAGTATCCCTCCTGTGCAGTAGCACAAATGCCAAGTGATGGGAGTACTGGCAATAGTAGCAATATAACTAGCTGTAGCTGCGGTCCAGTCTGAAACCTGTAAAACTATTTGAAAGCTGTGATAAGTGGCAGCAAGGTCCACTGACATCCTCCCATAAATACCTGGAGGCTCACATGTGCTCCATCTTTAAATATCATGAAAAAATTATCTCAGGTTGAATACCTTCCCCTTGCAGCAGAATTTCCTTTAACGCTTGTCCCTGGCATCATTCACACTCTGCTGACACTGGCTTCTAGGCTTTGGGTAGTGCTTGTGCTGCACTATAACAACTGTTGTATAATGCACAAGAAGTCCTCTACTCTCTCCTCTATGTGCATTCACCTGGAAAGTTCACTACAAAGGCAAGTGACAGAGCAAAGACGCTACTTCCAGATTCAAACCAAGCTCAAAACAACTAGCTTGGTTGTCAAGAGAGAAGGAAGTTACATTTAGACAAATAACTCAATCTGCTTCCGAATTCCCCAAAGTGCCTTACCACATCTCACCTCTAGTGTGCTTGAACTCCAGAACCCAGCACATGTGATCACTCCTGGCATTTCACAGCATACCCCGTGGGCCTTGGAGGTGGCCAGGACTGAAGTTCCAGGCTGAACCATCTCCTACTCATTCCCTGTTCACGTGAAAGTCAGTCCCAGAAGCTGCACCCATGTACACAAACCACTTAATCATCAAATACCTCCCATTTAACCTTAACTCCCCATCTCACTCTCAGAGCTCTGCTGCTCCTTTTCAGATTGCTTGGTTCTGGCTTTGCAGCTACTCAGTTATTTTTTCCTCATCCACCTATTTAAAGCACAACGCAAGAATGCAAAGCTCATCCTCTTCCAAAACTATAGGCAGAGCCATACATCTCTGATGTCCATTTGCTGCTTGATGTTCATTCTCATTACACTGGCATATAAATCTCTGGAGAGTTACAGGGAAATCAGGTGCTGGCTGTCCCCAGACATTTCCCAGGGTGCAAAATAAAGGGACAGTATGTCTCTGATACCAGTATACTGCCTGTGAACTTTGAAAGCAGCATGAAAAATGAGTCTAAAGCGTATCACCAGGAATAGAATGGCAGGGTGTATTTTGTATGGATGCAGTTGAAAAGTCGTCAGAGCTAATGGCTTGGAGTGGTTAGAGAAGCTGACAGACTACAAAAGATGTGACTTTTTTCCTCCTTCTCTATGGAGACAGCATGGATTGACTGGCTTGGAGCTCGCACAGAGTTGGCACCAGCACAACAAATTGCCTGTTGCGCCGACAGCCCAAACGCCCCATGAGCTCTGAGGGTACATATGCAATTTCAGCATGCTTAAAAATAGAAAATAAGCTTGAGAGCTGTGTGGTATAAGACCTGAACAAAAAAAAACCCAAAAAACAAAAAACCACAAAAACTGCAGAGTTTAGCATGGCCCCTGCGTGCTCAGAGGGTGGGCTCTCGGAGGTGCAACCTAAAACAGGCAACCATGAAGTAAGGGAGTTTAATCAGTTTTGGGCTTTTGAAGAGTCTCAGGGGCCTGGAAAACTGAGTGGGCTTTGAGCAGACAGCAATTCCCTGAGGGTGAGCTATGAGCAGCACAAGAAAGAGGGTTAAGGTGAGTCCAAAGGCGTGACCCCAATGTTGAGCACAGTGAGTGCTTGCTCATCATTCTTTGGGCTGGTCAGCACAATCCTCATCGCCATTTTGTGCATGAAGTGGGGACACCAGTAACATTTCACAGAAGTCCAAAAGATTAGCATAATGCTTGTGCAAGCTCTGGAAGTGTGGCACAGATACTGCCAAACCTCCTGTCTGACTCCAAATTCTGCACTACCATCTTGTCCATATTTTACATCATGTAAGCATGAGCAAAATGTAAAAGAAGCCGCTGTTTTTTTCCTCCTCCCACTCCCCGAATTTTGAAGAAGAGCTTTCAAGAATGAGACAGCTGTTCCAGGAGACAGACAGACAAAGCACAGCCCTCCTCATAGCTGGCCCTGTTCCTGGGGCAGGTACAAACAACCCTGTGCACACACAAGCCCTGGCTGACTCCCACTAGTTGCCCAGAAGCCCAAATTTCAGACCCTGAGTGCCCGGCCTGTCCTCCATACAGGGTGCACTTTCTGGGATGCCGGCTGCATGCTGCCAGCACGCAGAGATATGTGCCATCCCAGACTCTGCAGCAGCTCATGGCCGAAGCGCAGCAGCCCTGTGCCCTGCGTTATTAGCCTCGCCCTCCAGTTCCCTCTGAGGTTGGGGCGGCAGGACAGACTCGTTTGATGACCTGCCTTCAGGGCTGAGCAAATGAGATTCATTAGGATATGCAAAAAGGTGAGAGCAAAGCAAGCCTATCTTTCTGTCTGAGCATCTGAGCTCCGCTGATCTGATAAGAGCTCGTTGCTCCAACATGTCTGCAGAGGAAGATCTGAAGCTTTCTTCTTCCCATGCATTCCAAGATAGTCATTGCAACTAATAGACAAATAGGTCAGAATAAATAACAGCCCCCTCATTTTCCCCAGCATGCAAGTCTGGATGGCTTAAGTCAAGTGTTAATAAGAAACAAGGCTGCTGTAACAAGATGTCCTGGTGCACTACAAAGAATATGTAGCATAATAGCATCTTTCAAACAAACCTTTCACTAAAAGCTTGTCATTACCCAGACAGAAGAGACATCATTTGCATAGAGCAGCAGAGGAAAAGCAGCTTGAATGAGGTGATCCAAAACTAGAGTCATCGAGTCCCTGAATTGTTGCATAAAATAATACAAAAGTGTATTTTGCTGAAGTTCAGCATATTTGTAGCTGTACAATAGGAAAAGTAAAAATACTACACCTAGAGGGAGTGATGGGTTGGAGGAGAGCCAGCCTGTACTCCATCCTAGGACTGAAATACAGCCCTGCAGTGTAAGGGGGCGATGGGGAAGGAAGCCCTATATTAGCATGTGTGTCGATTATCAGCTCCCCATGCCAGGTCCCATGGGTTTTAGATGGAAACGCTGGGCTTGCCCTACGGAAATCAGGAGGCAAGAGGGAGACTGGAGCTGGCAGCAGGCAAACCTCACGGCTTCTGCTGGCAGTGCTTAACTCAACCCCACTGAGAGCAGAGGCGCTTAAATATTGATTAGGACTCCTTGGCTTTTTTCACAATACATTTGGCCCCTATGCTGGAGGTGTTCAAAAGGGCACAAAAGCCATCAGCATATTACAAAAAGCAGCGTGCTCTCTTAAACTGGGGCCGGGGAGGGGGAGGGGGAACAGGAGCTGGAAAATCTAAATTTAGCAGCCAACACTTTGGCTCTTCGCTTCGGGCACAGCTCGCCAGCCTGTCGGCAGAGCAGGTTCCCTTCTGCACTCGCTCGGATCTAGTGAAGGATTTTCAGTAGCAACCATCACCATGGTATCACAGTGCCGCTTCTGTTGAGCGATTTTGCCAGTCCCTGTGGGTTTACTGAAACACTCGTGATATTTTAGGTACAGTGAAGGGGCAGGTGGGTGGGAAGGATGTTTCTTAAAGCAAAAGCTCTCGGAATCAAAGGAGGGCAAACACAGCACTTCACCTTTTTCTATAAAAGCTGTATAGTCCTCTTGGTTGCAGAGCAAAGCTCGAAAGCTCAGGAGATCCAAACAGTCCTTGTCTAAGGGGAGGGAGGAGGTTCTCGCACTATCCCTCCAATTTTGGGGGGAAGAGGAACTGAGTGACAGGACTCCAGCTCCTGAAATCCACTGTAGTGAGACAGTTTCATTTCCCATCTCCGACTGTCGCAATGTCTGGGTTGCAAACAGCAAGAGTAAACATTTTTAATACAATTTCCATGTTAGTTTTTCAGCTATGGCTCTCTTAGCGCCCGCCCCTCCTGGGCCTGTTCTGTTTTTTGCGTCTTTCCTGCTGCCCACTCCTCGGTGATGACAAACCGCGAAACTTTTCCCAAGAGTGAGAAATCCTCAAAAGAATCATCTGTTGTAAGTCCTGTCTGACAAAAGCGTGTCAGAGCTTTGGGGACTTTCTCTCTATTTTTAATTGAGTGCATCTTTCCCTGGCATTTCCCCCTGCTGGCTCCTGCATCCCTGCTATTACAGCAGATATTGGAAGGGAAACAGTGCTCATGCCAGGATGTGGAAAAGCTGTTGTTCCCACCTGACTCTCTGTGAGGACTGCTATTTAAGAGGTGCACACAGGGCATCGCTGCTGCTGGAGCTCCCTTTCTTTCTTTATTCCTCCTATGCAATCAGCACTCATGATTTAGTCCTTTCTTATCATGGCCTTGCAGTATCACATCTTGGCTTGGTATTTAGTCTTCCAGAGGCTTGAAAGGGCAGCTACTCCTTGAGTTTATCAGTTCATATGGGGGACGCTGCTTGATGGTGTGCCAACAAGCTTCTGTACGATGCCTTTTATGTCTCGATCAAGTCAGAGGGTCTATTTAATTAAAGAGATGGTAATACAAAAGGCTCCTCTTGGATAAAATCTGGGGGAGAAAAAGTGCTACCTGACTTGAGGAGGAAAGGGGATAGATTTGCAAACCCAGCAGAGCTCTATGGGAGCTGAGGGCAGGGTAGCACAGGGCAGTTTAACAGAAGGGAAGGCAGCCGCTCTGCCAGCAGAAGCCCATGAGCAGAGAACCATGGAGCACAAAATTAACACACTGGCTCATCAGGAAATGTTAATGTGGGCAAGATGGGGAATTGCTTCATATGGGCAAACAATCTGTGCAGAACGGATAAGCGTGATCAAAACCTGGTACAAATCTGGGCACGTTTCTCCAAAATCTGCCCTCTACCCTCAGTTTGAGGTTCAAGACAGAAAATGCAAAGCCCTGATTAAGGTGTTAAATCCTTATGGCAAAAAACCCCAACAAAACATTTTGCTGAAATGAAACAAAATGCAAGCATTCAATAAAGCTTTTCTAGAACCAACTAAGATACTGTCACACAGAACCCAGGAGGGGAAGCTTGTAGCTTGGAGTAAGTGGGTTTGGGTTGGACCTCTGTGTCAATACACAGCACAGAAGCTACTGTATTCCCTGATGGGTTTTTTTGTCATTAAATCCTCCAGCAATAATTTCCAAAGCAGGAACACCTGAGTGCCTGGACTTTGCCTATCCTCATTTTGCCTTTCCCTCTGCTGGGTCTGATTCTGTCAGACTGTTCCATCCTCTGAAGAAATCTGAGCCATCTCCTTCAGCCACCCCACTGTCCTCTGTACTGAAGAGCCTTGGCAGAGGGAGCCTAGGCTTGGGTACAGGAGAGACAGTGCTCCACAGGGCCTCCAGGGCCAGGGCTGAAGCAGCAGATCCTGCCCAAGGGCAGGGCTGATGTCCTCACCATATGGCAGGGGTGAAGATGACACCTGCCCTTTTAAAGAAATGACAACCATCAGGGTTAAATACTTTCCTAAAAACTCGCAGAAATCCCTCATTTTCATGAGTTGAATATCCACACCAAAATACTGATCGTTTTAAAACCAAATAATTGTTTGGAGTAATATAGCGTTATTGTAACCACTTCCTTCTCTTCAGACCAGTTCTGCTAAAACCAAACATCAACTGCTAATGAACTCAGTTCCAGTACAAATGCTGGCTCCACTTTTGTCTGCTGACCTCTCCTGAAATTTAACCAGATGCTTGTTCTCCCCAAACTCTATTATTCCTCATTGCTCCCCTGTGTTGCCCGTAATGGAGAGCTGGTATGCGCTTCCTCCAGCCACCAGCTCACCTCCTTACCCATCACAGAGCTAAGCAGAGGCCAGTTCCCTCTTTGCAATGACAATAAGGGAAGCCAACTCTACCTATAGGAAAAACAGATGCTGAATTCAGTCCCCTTGCATTTACAGTCCCACCTGGGAGGAATAGGAGGTCCAGCGTCACCCATCTCTTACAATCAGAGAGACTCCGATTTTGACATCCCAGATGAGCAACTGCTTTATATCCTGCTCAAAGCCTGTCTGGGTAGGGCCACAGGCAAAGTAATGCATTCAGCACTTTTCAGGAAGAAGGCCAGAACATTAAAAAGTAATTGAAAGGCCTGGGGTATCAGGGGAAGAAGAGGACAAGCTCAAAGAAACCAAGGAAAAAACCCGAGGCATGGTAGTGTGTGAATGCACTTGTCTGAGAAGACCTAAAAAAAGGTCATTTTGAAGAAAATGAGGAAAGAGTCTCTGAAAGGATTCTTTAGAATGCTAGTAATGGCAGGAAACAGTATGTGGCAAGCTACAGACCCAACACTGTTAAAAGGAGGGAGTTCAGATGCAGGATACGTCTGCAGATCTACCACAGCATTGCCTCCCAAGTCAAGGCTACACTAACTGCTACACAGAAAGGTTGAATTGACACGTTACCAATGCAAAAGTAACCCTAAAAATACTAAGAGCACAATGCTCCTCATGTAGTACTTATTTTATTAAGCAAATCCTTCCTTTTCATCCATAAATACTCCAGAATTACACAGATGGTTTAAACATATCTATAGTAGTGGTAGTAATTTAGAAATCTCTCTGGGGGAAAACAAGGTTTTAGCCTTTTTTTTTTTCCTCTAAATGGCAGTGAGCTGGATTTTAAGGTGGAGTGAGTTTATTTCTGTAGTGGTTGCTGTGGAGAAAGCTCCATTACCCACAGATAATGCCAGATGGTGAGCCATGCCCAAGTCCATGAGACAGAGGCCTCAAGAAGAGGTTCAAAGCAAAACCGGGCATTGCATCTCTCACACAAGGGGCAGCCAACAGAAACAAAACCAGAATAGGTTGGATGTAAGCATGGTAGCACAAATCCACAGGCTGCCACTGTGCTCCCAACAGCTCTGCAAGTGGCAAAGAAGCCTCCTGACCAGTCTACGGGATAAAAGATGACACAAAGTAAGGAAACCACATGCGTTCGGTGGCACGGCTGATTTAGGACTAATTTTATCAAAACCCCTGTTAACTTATTGGTATATCATTAAGGTGGATGAATGGGTAGATGGGTCAATAGAGCTGATAATCCTTTGCCTGCAGTGCAGTTGCAGAGGGTATAAAATTTTCTGGAGATGTTGGAGGGGACTCTCAAGGCACCATATGGTCTCTTCCAGCCCTTGTACCGCGCTGAGGCTCGTGCTCTCATGTGACACGCCATTAGCGAGTCACACGCAGCAGAAAGCAATTTTATGGCCAGATCCTGCTCTTAGAAGCTATGATGACTAAACTAGCTAATCAAATCAGCATAAATTTGCAAACACCGTTTTAGCAGCTGTGACCGTAAATATCATCAGCAGAATGTGAATAATCCCGAGCACACGATGAGTTGAGTAATGGGTTCCCAATGGGCGTTGAAGCCATCAGTCCGCTGCCTGGCAACTCAGAGATGGAGGCGAGGGGGGGAGGTTTGATTATGATGAGCCTGAAACAGCAGATGCAGTTATCACGACAAAGCAGCTACAGCACACGAACCAGAAAAAGAAAAAAAAAGAATAGAAAAAAAATAATCATTTACTGAGACAAATAATTGTGGTGGATGCCCTGTTCTCGCCCTGCTGTCTCCCGAATGCAGGCACATGTGCATGTTCCATGTGGAGAGATGTGTTTTAGCATTCCCAAAGTGACTCATTTGGCATTTTCCAGGGACCTGCAATAGACTCCCTGCACACACGTACAATTTTGTCAACAAGCCATAAAAATAATCAGCCGAGGTGAAATTCACTGAGAACACAGACACCAAGGCTAAATTTGTTTTTAATTTGCGCCAGCTTCTGCTAATGGGAGCCAGGGTGCAGGGCTCCCAGCACTAACAAAGGGGAGGAGGGGGAAAGCTGCCGAAATTAAGAGTACGTGGCAGTCTTAACATCCCCTCTGGTGAGGACCAGCCATGCATGTGGTCCCAGAGCAGATGGAGCAGGCTGGAGTGGGCATGGCCAGAGCGGAAGGACTATCCTGCGAACTGCTCTGGCAGGGGCCCCGGGGAGAAGGTGGCTGGAAACACAGCCAGCTTCTCCCCCAGCAAAGCGCTTCAGTGAGGGAAAAGGCTTTTGCAGCTTAGAAAAATGAATATACCACCCTGCACCTGCCAGCATGAATCTGGCTCAGCCACATATATATATATATGTTTGCAAAAAAACACGGAAAAAAGACCAACTGTATTATCTCAGTTGTGATGGCTTTTGGCAGGCTGTTAAAAATGCTTGGCTACTATGGACCATGTCTTGGTCTGATCATGATATCCCACCCCATGCTGAGGTAAAATCTAGAGTCTAGAGGGCAGGAGAAATATTGTATGGCATCTTGCATTGAATTGCAACCTGTGTTTACTGTAGTCATCAAAATCTCATGAAGAAAAGGCCTACGTGTGGGTATAGCTACATGACAGTCATTACAGCTCACGCCTATAACGCAACTTTTAGCTGAGCTTTAAAGCTGATCAGCAGGAGTGCAGTAACCAAAGCAAACAAGGAATGTGAGCATTTCCAAGTTCCCAAGGAGCTGGCAGCCCAACCTGGGCTTCATCTTGCTGCAACCAGACATGTTGCTTTGAGTATCAAGTATGTAGACACTCTGGACTGCTAGTTTAAAGCTTGCATACACGCAAATGCATGGTCACTGCAAATTTTTGGTTTGCTGTATTGCCTTAGTTATGGTGATTATCATCCTATGTAGCTTTCATGCATTTCCGGAAGACTAAGCTGTGCTCAGGGCCAAGGGGTGATCTTCCTAAGGTCATAAATCAGGGGACTTGAATATACAGACTTCCTTAAGTAGCTGGCAGCTGTGGTGGACTCCACAAACGAACACGAGAACATGATGTATTCAGTGCATAACAAACAGAGATGAATGCTGAAAGAAAGAAAGAAGAAAAGAAAAAAGAAAAAAAAAAGCTCTTCCCTGGCCAAGAAGAAAAAGGGCAAGTGACAGAGCATCTTGACATGCTCATGGAGAACATCAAAGACAGGGGTGGTGCCGGTTGCTGGTTCCTCAGATCATGGCACTCTCAATTTATGCCAGGAAAGCTTGTACAAGCACTGGCACTGTGCACAGGGAGCGCCTCAGTAAATATGTGGAAACACCCATAATAAGAACAGGAAAATATCAGAAAGCAAATGCAGGGGATCCAGCTGCTTCCCATACTATCACTTCAGGTGTGTCCCTCAGCAGCTTTCCCTAGAGAAAGTCTGTGATTTGCATTTAGAGATTTTTTTCACTTGTGTAGCATTTTAAATAATCCCCTTCCTCCTACAGGGGAGTTTTTCCAGCAGTGTCTATCCATTGAAGCTACCTCAGCTGTTAGCTACTCACTGACCTGAAACACTTCTGCAAGTCAACTACATGCTGCTGACACCAGATGGAAACGAGAAGATGGAGAATAAAGAGCTGCATCTCTTGGTGCAGAAAAGAACTGGAGGAAATCAGAACTGGAGAAAAACTGGGCTCAAGTGGCAAAACCAGCAACAATATTTCTCCAGAGCATGGAGATAATTTGGAACAAAGAGGTGAGTTCAACACATTACACTCAGATGAGCCCCATCTGAAAATATACACCAGGATCTCAGTCCAAAACAGAATACCCATCCTGAACCAGACCTATTGCTAGTAACCAAATTCTCCTTAAAAAAACACACCCCAACAGGGACTCTAGTTACTAAAGCCAGGATGGAGAATTACTGGCAGAACCAGTACAAACTGACATGTGGTTTAAAGCCTTTTTTTCAAGGTCCAGAAAATTCCAGCTCACTCTCTTCAGCATGTTTCACTGCAGCATCAGCCTCCGCATGCCTGCACTGTGGCTGGGGCCAGGGCCAGGAGGTGCCAGCTACTACAAAATATTGTTCTTGTGCTATTCCTGGTTTGATCTGAAACAAAACGTACTGGAAATTTTGGAAGAACATCTGTTCCCAACAAGCAACCAGCCCAAGTCTCCCAGACCCACAAGCTTTGGGTAATTCAATGAAAAAGAGAGGGAACATCTCATTTTGTAGATGCAGAATTTTGGCAGTGTTTGCTGCTCTTTGCTGTGCACACAGAAACCCTGTCCTTTGTGACCCTCTGCACACAACAAGCTCAGTTCCTGAGCTTTCAGGGGGAGAAGAGAGGAGCTGCATGTCCCATAAACATCTTTTTTCCCTAAGAGACATAAAGACAAAGGATACATTCCCCAATTCTGAGAATATTTACATCAATTTTAATTGATTAATGTGCTTGTTTGAGGGGGAACAAATATAGTTGTTATTTACTCCTGGTGCAATAGCACATCCTGACCATCTTCCATGCTGAGAGCCGCCACAGGGCCCACGTGACAGGATCCTACCCAGACTCCAGCCATCGGGTTCGCGAGATAACAAATCCTTTCTTTGGCTCTCTGTGCCTTCAGGCAGGGCATGACTCGGAGCGAGCCCACCCACAACAAGCAGCACGTCTGTGAGGAATAACCCAGCCACGCTGCCATGTGATATCTTCCCCTTTCAGGGAATTTCAAAAGTGAGCATCCTCGGGTGGCTCCTGTGCCACAGCAGGGAGGCTGAGCTCCTCTCTGGCCAGACATCACCTGCCCAAGTAACTCCCCTTCAAGCCCTCCCCTGCCCCAAGTCTGACATCCATCTGAAGTGTGTAGGGACAATTTTTCAAGGGATTACTGCAGCCCCAGACTGCACGGGGTCTGGATATTGCCACATTGCTGCAGGGATGTGGTGTATAAAATAGTAATTTGTGGTAAGAGCTTAGAGCTGAAATAGATACGACAAACAAAGCAAGAGAAAATCTATTGCTGTTTCTACTACAGCATGGAAACACTGAAAAATATAGACAGTATCTCAGTTATAGTTATGATATTTGCCACATTCTTGTGCCTTTAAGGCCAATATCACAGCCAGTCCCATCTAGGAAGACGGGGAATGAGCAGAGTAAACCATCTACCCTACCCTTGGGAGCTATGTTTGACAAGAAGTTTACAACCAGCATGCAAAGATAAACCTAAATTAGGTGACAGTTTACCTCAAAATACCATAAACCTCACAATTTAGGAAGTGGCTACACCGACCTCCTCGCAGCAGCCCAGGGATCTCCAAGAGGGGCAGTGGGCAGGGCTGAAGGCAGGACCAAGGTCACCAAGGGAATGAAGGGAAGGGGTTGGTGGGTCAGAGCCCCTAATTTCCCACATCGAACCACCTGTGAGACCTAGCTGCAGCTGGTGGCGCTGGACAGCTTCCTCTGCTCTCTGACCATTGCTATTGCCGGGGAGCACACAAGAAGAGGGATGAATTCTAGATAACTCCCATTGCAAGAAAGAGGATGTGAACTGTTTCTGCAACATCCCAATTAGAGAAAGGTGCACACAGCAAAGTTATCTGCTTCTCACTCCATATTTTTTTCCAGCAGCAGGAAAAAGGATTTCCTGTCACCCACTAAATCATCAGTGTTTCTTGCTTGGCTTTTTCAAGCACAGCTTTATTACCCCTTGCACTAACTTCTGGGAACACTGTTATTTTTTCATAGGAGAAGATCAGAGTTTGAAGTTCCAT
>VXBW01000719.1:611661-628188 GCA_013400375.1 Thinocorus orbignyianus | reverse complement strand
AAAAAAAAAAAAAAAGCAACACAGCTCTTCTCTATTTTAAGGACTCAGTTTCACTGTCACTTTTCCCTTGCTACATCACAGTTATCCCTTAGCACAGTAATAACACTGTCCAGTTTGGAGATATAGGTGGGACTGAGCCATGTAATTACCACATTTCCACATATATTCTTGTGTATTTGCAGTACTGAAATAACACTCCCCTTGCTCTGGGTTAGCCCAGACAAACAGTTCAATTTAGGAATGTGACTAAAACATGTAGCTAGGTTTTTATACTGTGCAGGTCTAACCCATTTTTTTAATTACGTCCGTACCCATGCCATCAGTTAAAGTAAAAATGATTAACTAGTCCTTTTATATTTGCAGACATTTACACGAGCTGCTTTTCCCAATTTGAACCTTCTACCTTGCCAACCCCCAAATCCATTTGGAACAATGAAAAGAATAACCTCATCCGCACACGTGGGCTTATACCCTTGTCTTCAGCCAGTTGTGAAATAAGCTGCTCAGCGCTGCATCCGTAATGGGGACTGCAGTGCAGATGGCAAAAGCATAGTCACAACTCGTGATGTGCCTCTGCCAACAGAGGTGTATAATGCAAGCAGAGCCGCTCAAAGAAGCGTAACACACCGGCAGCAAGGAGGCAAAGACAGGCTGCTAGTCACAAAGCATTTTCACCTTTCTATCTATAGAAGAAGCTATCTGGGGTAACAGCAATATGGAATCATGTCCGGAAGATCCTGAGTGAAATACTGTCTGCACTGCAGTCTGTGGGAATGAGGATTTCACTCAGTGATCGATGCTAGGCTGCATTTCAGTGATGCTTATTGCTTTGTACTTGAGAGAACACAAGGAGAAAACAAAGCAAGAATCTCCTACACCTCCGCCTTTCTGATCTGTTGATCACTAAGAAGAAAAATCATCCTTTGCAAGTGTCCACATCCACCATCAGTCCCAGGGCCCATAGTCTAGAACAGTAAGTGATAATGTTATTTCTCTAATTCCACTCTCAAGAAAGCCTCTTGGTTGCTTTCCTTTCTCCTGGGCTGAGAATGAGTATGTGGAAGCAGTCTGTCCTTGTATACACACAATCCACACCTACGAGAGGATGGGTCTGTGCTACCTGGGTTACTGTGAGCTCACGCTATTTCTTTAGATGTAGTAATTGGCAGATGCCACATCCTACAGGCAGAGGTCTCAGAGGAGACATCTACACTCAGTATGCTCAAAAAATTCACAGGGACAATGACTGCATGTCTGTGTATAGGTGTGTATACATATACATGAACAGCAAGTAACCAGAAGATGGAAGAGTCCTGCTTGCCCCCAACTGCAAAGGGGAATTCTCAACTGTTCTTTGCAGCTCCCATTTGCTAGCACAAAGCCGCTTTGCAAAATCACCAGGTTGGCCCTTATAGCTTTGTTGTTTTCAATATTCTTTGAGAGTTTCCTCTGATGTCTGATTTGCTTTATTAGAGAAACCTACTCAAAGGGATTTGTGTGCATGCTCAGCTCGATTTGTGAACTCAAACAGGAGGGGCAGCCAGTAAAATTAATGAGGTTCTGGGCAAGTGATTGCACATGCAGACCCACAGACATAAAGCATTAACTGACTGTCTAATTAACAAAGGCCACGTGCCCGACTAAGCATGCAAACGCTGCTGCTTATACACGCACATTGACACACATTAATGTCTCAGTGAGGATACATTTGCAAGTGTCTGATTGGAACGATGATGAAGCACGCAACCTGCTTCCATAAACACTTTTCAGTATGCAGAAAATATATACATGAAATAATCTGCTGCCCATTCCTGTAACGAGCATGAATTCTTTCTGGAAAGCCACACAGCAGGTCTCCAGGCTCATGCAGGCAGTGCTTTAAAACCAGCATCTTGAAGGGGGCAAACGAAGGACAAAGAGGCCTTGAAAGAAAAGTTTTAACTCTGTTTCAGTCATCCTGTCATTGCAAGTGAAGGGCTGCTTTCATGTTGCAGCATCGTTGTACTAGGTGATAAGAGGTCAGGGGCATATAGTCCTGTTCCTAACTCTGCCACATTTTTATCATGTAACACTCACCCTCTGGGTCTTCATCTTCCTCCTGATTAAAGTTTATTTTTTTTAAACTCACAGCCATAACATTCAAAAACAGAGAGGAAAAAAATGATCTAAAATGTCCAACAAGCAAGAGTTAGAAACAGTGATGTTTCAGAGGCAGTGGTTACACTACAAGATACCTGTTCTGTATCAGTTCACTTAACTCAATTAGCTCTGCTGCCAGATCACATCATTCTGGGACCCAGATGTGATCAGTCAGCGGGGGAGACCAGGAAGGCAAAATCCTGGAAAGCTAGTAGTGACCTCTGGGTGCCAGAGAAGAAATTTTCAGCACCAGCTGCAGGCCCGTGCCTGTCGTTCAGCAGCATGCCCACTACACAGACCTGCAAAGGCTATTCCCAAGGGCGCTGTAAAGGCCAGGCAGCGTGAGAGAGCTAGGAAGGATCCTGGTCTGCATCAAACAGGGAAGCAATTTGAACTTCTCCTCACCTCCGAGCCTTGAATGGCCAAACCCTGCCTTTTGTTCCTCTCTGTGCACCTCTGCTATCTGCAGCGGCAATTGCACAGAAGATACCCAAGCCTTCTCTTTGCATTTGCTTGCGGCCGGTGGGTTCACTGAACTGAAGCTTAGGGTTCCCCTCAAGCCCATGACTCAGCCCTACTTCCACCCCAAAGCCTAGAAACTCCGTTTCTCCAAGGAGCCACGGAGGCCAAAGGGGATGTTAGAAATACTAGTGATGCCTGCAGTGCGTTTCCTTGCTGCTGGAAGATCTCCAAAGACATTTCAGGTGCTGATGGGACCTTCCAGCACATCCATTTAGAGTCTGCAGTTTCTCTTCCTTCCTGCATTATTTACCACAAAATCCCGAGCTGCTTAAAAGTACTCTTGCAAGCTATTTTCTGAATCATCCCTTCCTCTGTGCTGTTTCATGTAATAATCTCTCCAAGATCTATTTTGGGAGCAGTGTTTTGCAGCAGAGGATTGTTTTGTTTGTTTTTGCCAACTGTTTTGTTGCAGACAGAGAAAGTTGGTTTGTTAATGTGAAGCTGCTGACAAGGACAGGGTTGCAGATGCTGTGTCCTGACAGTCACGCCTTGCTCAACTGTCCTCTCTGGAGAAGGGACGCGGAGGCTCAGAATGACAAGTGCAAGGCTGTGCCCATTAATTTGTTGCTGCAGAGTTGCTCCTGATTATCAGAGCTGCAGGCAAGGGTTTGTTTTCTGAGTTGCTTGGGGATGGCAGGTCATATTGATTTCTTGGAGCAAGGTCCCTGATAAAGGTTTGGATAGCTGAATTGTTCTTATACCATGCAGAGCATCTTTGCAGGCTAACTACTAAAGGGAAAAGAGCATGGACTTTGCAAGCAGCTGTGTTAGAGAATGAAAGAAAAAAAAAAAAATATATATATATGTATAAAGCAAGGGGTATATTTTGAGCTGACCAACTTTGAAAAAAAACCCATTAATTTTTTTTTCAGAAACACCCAGAAATCCTACCTTTATACCTCAGACATTATCCTGGAACCAAAGACTCATTTTGCGTCAGAGAGACTGCACTTAATTTGCTACCTGAACTCAAGAGTTTCTCAATGACCCAATGTTTATATTAGCTTATTATTTCAAATTTAGCTGCCCTGCTTTTACCCCGAGAACATCTGACTGGAAAGCAATTGTACTTCCATGCCATGCATTCAAAGCTCAAGTGCTTCGCTTGCTTCAGCATTTTTTGGCAAAGTTCAGTGCAGTTCTCATCTTTGAAGGATAATTGCCCAACTACAGCAGTGACTCTGGTCTCCAAAGGCCAAAAGGAGAAAGAAAAAGGAGGGAGGTGGGAGGAAAGCTGAGGATAGCACATTTCAGATGTGGGAGACAATTATTTTTTTTTGAGGTCCATTTCTGGATACTGCTGGAGAACTGGAAGGCTAAAACAAGAAGGCAAATATAAAATGAGAGATGACATTAGAAAGCACATACACCCAGACACCATGGCAGGCAAGAGCTGGGGGACCTGTGTAATCAGAGCTATAATGATTCCACAATTTCACATCCAAACATAATTAGTTGAGGTACATTCTTTGACAGCTAGAGATTTGCAAAATTAGGGTCAAGCAGGTTCATTTTTTTAATTGCTCTCATTTCCCCCCTCTGTGTCATTTCTTGTCGCTTTATAGCCTCCTCCCTGGGCCAAATTCATCCCTGGGGTAACTGCTTTTTTTAAAAAAACCTCCGTGAATTTGATCCTTTGTACCTTGGAAGCATGGAAACATGGCAGCAAATAGCTTTCTGCCTGCATGACTGGTCTGTCACGTGTCTCGGCACATCTGAAGGACTGAGTGTTTGTCTTGCCAGCCATAAGAACCCAATTCCCTGAAAAAAAATATAAACCATAGGCTGCTCTCACTTTCATACGTTCTTGCTGTCAACCTCAGCAACAGCAGATAGTAGGAAGCCAGCCTGCCTAATTCCAGCAAGATTAGTGTCCACATTTTCAGATGGCTGCAAAATGTGCAAGGGGAGATTTAAATACGCAGCCAGATTTTATGAATTAGTTTGATTCCACCAACCCAACAAGCCCTCCGTGTTCAGACGTCCCATAAAACAGTTTCTCCCAAAGGTGATGCTTCCTCCATTTAGGCACATCAGACATTTGAATTGTTTGTACATTTGCTCACACAATGCTTGCTTGATGCCCCTCACTTATCTGCAGCAAAACTGTATCACCCACAGCCTATCAACAGATTTAAAGTTGCTGTGACTACCCAAATCATGCCTCACTGGCACTTGGTAGGTGGATAACAGCAACTCCACTAAATAGAGCGAGGTCTGTGCAAACGGTTCCCCAGTCACAAGTCACAGGCCTGGACTGGGACTAACAGAGCTGAATTAACCAGCCAGGAGTGGAATTTCAGCTTGTATAGAAACAGCCGAGAAGAACAAAGCTGACACCACAGTCCCACCACAGGAGAAAATTAAAAAGCCCAAAGACGTGTCTGGCTACATGTTGCATGGCTGGCACAGTTTGTATGTGCCTCCCCAGGAACACTGCACTACAAATACAACAGCTGGAAATCCATGTGGGCATAAATGGTGTGCACACTCTTGCAGGTATGGCTTTTCTGTACCCTTCACCACGATACAAGCCCTGCATTAATTTCATGACCAGGTGACAGGCAGAAGTACCAAGTGATAGAAACTTCATATAAACACACCCACATGCAGCAAACATTCCTATGGGGGTTACTTTGACATATTTTCTGAGCTTGGGGATTTTTTTGTTTAGGAAAAAAGAAGAAGAGAGATATGAATTTTTCTGGTAGATGCTCTGTGTCTTGTTTCACACTCCAAATCCTTTTAGTGATTGATTGGGATATCTGAGGCCATGGTAAAGCCTCAGGTAGTTTGTGATGAAGTGCACATGGGTCACATGAGGTCTGATGGGGGTAGCAGAGATTCTATTTGTGCAGCACACTATGCTCTAGCATAAATTATATTAATATTTACATAATCTATAAATATGCTAATTTTAGCCATGAATCTTTTGTCCTCCAAAACAGCAGAGTCCTTCACAACAGACAAGAAATATAGCTACTTAAAGGATACGGCAACCCACACAAAATGGCAAACTGAAATTTGAAGCAAGACCGCCAGGACACAAGTTTTACTCTTCAGAAAAATTGTAACAATCTGTAATGTCAACACTGATTGCCATTTTATAAACCACCCTTTATTCAAAGAACAGCCACTTTTCCAACCCATGACCTCTCAGTATCACCTAGAAGTGCCAAGTGCCACATGTCCCTGGTCCCTCTGATGGCAAACCCAAGTCCTGCCACATATGCGTGTACACAAAAGCCAGAGCAGTTATGGGACATTTATACCCTGCCATTGCTGAAGGGCCACTTCTTCAAGCTCCTGCTTTAGTCAGATTAACAGCAGCAGCCTGCACTGGGTCATCTGTAGAAGACTTTCCTCAAGTCGTAAGGACTGAAAGTCCTTCAAGTGTTGTGCGCTTTAATGAAAGCTTCGATTTACCAAAAAAGTCAGGGTATAGCCACTTTTCCCCAGGGTCATTCCACCCTCAGCTGCCCCCCTCACCCACTCTATGTGTTTATGGGCACCCGGTACATCTTTTGAAGGCTGATACAAATGTGAATGAAGATCAAAGAAAGCACAGGTGTTTCCTCAATCCATAACAACAGGACAAAGTTTTAGAGGCTGAGTCCCAACTACTACCCTAGGAAGCTACAGCCAGCATTGCCAGGCCATTTTGTTGGCTGGCGAAGGAGGTCACTATCTGTTCCATTAACAGAAGTGAGGAGCCATCCACGGGCATCCCATTTGAGAGGGCAACAAGATAAACTCCATTAAAATAGAATCTAGGATGCCAGGGGACAAGTTGAAAAAAGACATTATACAGTCTGGCAGCGAAGGCAAGAGTGCTCCAAAAACATAAATCACATTAAAGCATATGCAGCTCCAGTGAGGACACCTGAAGTTTGCACATATGGCTGCTCCGCTGGGACAGGCCTGTCTGCTGCGGGCATGCAAATCAAAGCGTTTGCATCTCATTACCCAGGCTGGGAGACATCAGTCAGGGCTGGGATGAGTGGCTGAGATTCTCCCAACACTGTAATGGGGTGACAGTTTGGCAGCATCAGCAGTCAGACTGGCCTTTATCCTTCACAGATGTTGCTGTGCTAAGGACGAGGAGGCGTTTATTTTACAGGATGATGGCGGCTTGGCCTGTGGCATGCAGCCAAACAGCCCAAGGTCAGCTCTCCATATATCGTAGGGTTTCTTTGGCATCCCTCAGCATTCTCGGTTACAGCACTGGTGAGACAGGAGGGGGAGGTGAGGAACATCCCCACGAGGGGAATCCTCAAAGTCTGCAATGCCCAGGGTCTGCATGGCCCAAGGCAGTGACACTGGAGCTTCTCAGAGTTTATATGTCCAGGTGGCAGCTGCAGATCAGATGCTTTAGGTGCAATAAAAATGTCATGTTAATACTCTCACTTCTCTTCTTGTCACAAAACCATTTGTCTCCACTGATCCCACATCAGGTGCAACTAGATTGGGGGGTGTGCGCCGAATTCCACCTGGGTGGTCTTGGAAAAGAATATTCCTAATCCACTAGAGATTCTTCTCCCCGTGTGTGCTACAAGGCCATAACAACGTTTCCTTAATAAGGGCCGAATCTTGTGTCACTGGTACCTGTGTCAATATGGAATAACTGTGCTGCCATTGAGTTCCTAATAGTGTCAATTTCCAGGACTGTCAACTTGCTATTTGAAAACTTCCTAAGTATTCAGAATTACCAGTTTTCATAATTTCCAGTGGAGCAAAGGAAATCAGAATCTGGCTTAATACAGAGAAAGAAATATAAGAATACAGGATCAAAAATTGCTTGGCATACCTCTGTCTTCGTGGACTATGATGTTTCCTAATTCTAGTTTGGGGAAAATTTTGAAAGAATACTACTCCAAGTGCCAATTTTCCATTTGCACTGCACTTTCAAACACACAGCCTGCAGAATCCAGCATTCCCTAATCAGTACCCATGGAGCTCCCAAGCGCTGCTGTACAGAGGTTCCTGTTTGCTTATTTTTAGCAGTGTGTTAAGCAGCATTCCCCAATATCTGCTACTCCCCATTTTGTGCTAAGTCTTGATAAAATCGGCTTTCAGACTCTAAATGTCTGTCTTAGTCTGTGCTGACCCAATACAGTGATGACTAAGGAGACATACCTAGAAGTCCTCACCTTGAAAGCCACACTGAGTTTTAACACATTTTAAAACACATTTTAACAACAGGAAATAGAAATACTGCAGGAAGTACTGAAGCAAACACCACCTGATTACTCCAGAGGCAAGTATTAGGGAAAAATAGTTTAAAATCCAAACTGGCTTTATATACCTTTGAACTGGAATATAAGGAGAGAAAAATGTGATGCAGAGCTACAACACAAGGTACAGATTTGTGTTTCGTATCCCAAGCCCTCATAGGAAAGAATGAGCTCAAAAGGCAACGGCAAGGAAGAAAGGAGAGGCTGCAAGAGATGGGGCTGAAGCAGAGCTGGAGAGAAACAGGAAGGGAACATTTCGTAAAATGGATTAAGCTGCAGGAGCCAAAAGCATGAGAGGCAAAGGCTTGGGGCAGTGGGAGGGCACTCAAGGACACTGCAGCAGAACTTGCAGGCGCTTGAAGCTTGCACTGAACTTTCTGTTCCCAGCTGCCTGTTTTGGAGTGTGTTCTGGGGATGCCTCCTCTTGGGAGCTTGCCTGCTGGAAGAAGGTTATGAAGCCACAGCTCGGCAGTGCTTATGTTGTAGTGTGACAGCAGCACATAGGCATGCTGTGAAGCAGCATCTTTATATGGCGGTGAAAAGTCATGCTGGGGTAAAGGGATGGGATTTACAGGTTTTTTACAACTCCAGGGACCCTTCGTGGCCCACAACGGTAGCCACTCAGCACATGTGAAATTCAGTTGCTTCTTTCTGCAGAGCATTGGAGCAGTTTCCCCAGGTCTGTTCCATGTGTTGCTCAATTCTACCCCATTCTGCAAACTCCCCTGAGCTGGGATTTGAATCTGCTCTGCACACAGTAAATCTCAGCCAAAAAAGAAGCTTCATATGGTTTGCCCAAACCATTTAGTGACGCCAGAGGTCATTACAATTGTTAGTAAATATTAAAACACTCTCTCAAAAGAAGGCAATATCCGCTCAGAGCACCAGACCCGGGAAGTCTCTTCTTCTCCAACATACAAGGTGAGGGGCTATGTTTGGCAAGTCGATGCTGGGATGTGACAGGGGACCTCAGGGGCAAGCTGGGGTGCTCTTTAACACAGCCAGTTGAGAGCAGGGGGTGCAGAATGGCTCACCAGCTATTTGCAGCATGCTTGACTCTCCGGTTCTGTATAACCCCACATTCCAGAGGCAGATGAAAAGTGTGTTGAGTCAAGGGTCACGAACAGGGAGAGAGGTTGCTGTGTTGAGCTGCAAGAGGCAGCACTAGTGGAGGAGAAAGGCAAGACAGAAGTCAACTGTGCGAATCACACGCTCGGTGCAGGAACGTCAACAGATCCATCCCATGCAGTGTAAGAAAGTGTTGTTTTCTCACCGAGTGAGAGATCCCCATGTGTGTGTCCAACTGAATATTCAATGTATAAATACAGATGTGGTTTCATTCTGGGAATGGGCTACAGTAGGGTATATAGAAGCTGGAAGAGAGAGGAAGTAGAGCAGGTGCATAGTAGGAGCAGAACAAGCCTGGGTTACCCTGGGGTCCTGCAGACCTCCCCAAGCCATTAAATAAGGGCTGCAATCTGGGACAGACTTAAACATTTGCACTGTAAGATACAGCCATGCATGAATATTAGAAATGCAAGTGGTTTGCCACCCACCGACCCCAGCAAGGAGGCATCAAACCCAGTTAATCAGACTGAGTAATATTTTAACCCCAGCAGTCCCTAACTCCAAGCATCTGGCAGGGGACTCCGGACCTGTGTGTATTTGACACCTTTGCCACAGCAGCTCATGGAAAGCTCCTGTTTTGCAGCCCCAGTGATCCCCTCCAAGGGCTAAATCTTTCGCCTCGTGCTCCCAAGTGACACGTGAACCCTCGAGGGAGGTTGGCCAGGGGACATCCAGGCTCCTTTCCTGCATGCCAGGGACCTGTCCTCGGTGCAGGAGTTTCTTGCTGTGACACACACTGTTTACATCTTCCAGAAAGGAGCTAAAAGCTAACAGCTTATTTACTGGGAAAGGGCAAGGGGTGCCTCTTCATTCAGCCAGCAGTGACCTGAGCTCTGGAGGGTGGAAAGGCGGGGGCTGACACTTCTGTACTGCTTGTCACCTTATTAGAAGCGAACTGGCATTAACCTCACCTGCATGTAGGACAGACAGAGATGTCAAGTCAAGGAAAGCATAAGGGCTGTTTACACTGTAAATGTCAGAGTACGTCAGTCCCACAGGATACACAAATCCTGTTGCTCTCACCCAGGTACAAACTGTGAATGCTGCAGAAGGGGCTCTGCCTCTTCTCCCCCAGTGCCGCATGCGATCCATCATCAAACCCTGCTCCTTTCACTCACTAACCTTACTTTGCTAAAATGATAAATCTGCCTCTATGTAAATGCCACCGAGAAAGATTCAGCCCTAGGAGAAGGATTTTGAGAGAGCCATGCTCGGATAAGCAATCTGTACTGAATCCTAACTAGAACATCTCATGGGCACACTCGCGGTAATTATTATATAAGAAGTAGCTTAATATGAGATTAAGTTCCTGTATCTTTTGTACTCCACAGACAAAGTACAAGGCAAGGCAAGGAAACAGAGGAGCTTTATAATTGTCTCATGTCCACACACATGACTGTTACTGCTGCTCAGTCCTTAAATAGCTCAACACAAACCTTAAGTCAGAATTCCCTGCATACCCAGTTCTTCCATTAACCTCTCTGTGCAAGGAATGCAGGATTGGACACCACCAGACAGGTCCAAGCCACTATCCTTCCCATGCTCTCTGCTTACTGGGAACCCCTTGAAAGGCTCAAACTGAAATCTGTTACTGTAATGAAGCAGACACTGTTGCTCATGAAAACCAAGCTGCACAGACTGCTTTGTTTTTGTAGGGTTGCTAGGGAGCACTGGTTACTATTATTGAATTTTTTAAGGCCTCTGAACTACTTATCAAAACAAGTTATTCCACGCGCACCAGAAGTAATGAAGCCTGGTTCCCTACAGCTTTGTGTCCTTTCTCCCTGAACTTTTTTTCCTTGTGCAATGTCCCCTCCCTCTCCCTAAAGCCAGGATCTCCCTCCCACATCTCCCTTCTGCTTGGCAGAGCAAAAGGGAGCAGACGCGATAGCTGGGTCACAACCATAAACTTGGTTATTGGCTGGCTGGGAGCTACAAACAGTGGCTGATTGCTAAATTCTGCCTATTTTGCTCTCACTGGGGGACTAATTTTGGACTGCCTCTACTATCCAGTCATCAGTTTTCACAAAATTTGTAGGAACTTCATTCTCTTTGTATTTGATGAGTCTAGCTGAATTCTGGCCAAAAGCTGTTTCCGAGGGGAAAAGGGAGCAGTGGATGTGCAGGAGGCAGGCAAGCTGCACAATCTGGAAATCAGGCTAAAAGCACATATAGTAAGGAACTACCTGGATTTTGCAACCAGAAAAAAAAAAAAAACCCACAGGGAAAAAAAAAGTCTCGTCAAGTCCCAGATACTCAGATACTCAGTATCATATCTGTAGCTGTATCTGATAATGGTACTTCTGACACAGAGTACTTAATGAACACACCTAGGACCTGGCAAGCGTGACTGAACACCAACGTGATGAATATTCACACACCAGGATGTTGCAATTTAAATGACATAGATACCATTAAAAGGCCAGGGTCCAGAGTGCAACAGCAAATGGAAAGGGCCTGAGAAACCCAAGCCTTGAAGCTGGCCGCTTGTTAATGGCTGCTTTGCACCTCTTCTACAAGAACAGAGAGTTAAGTTGCCTTCCCTTTCTCGAGTTTTCCTTTTAAAAGGACCTTTTGGGGAAAATTTCTCATAGTTGCTAGCAAAACATTCAGCTGCACCAGCACTAACAACACAGGGAGAGCGTAGGCGTGAGGCACCTGTGAATATACTGCAGTTCTCTGTGAGCCCTCTCCTGTGTGTGCACTAACAAGCATTTTTGAGCACAGGATAGCACACAGACACAGAGGCACAAGCAACAACGTCAGTGCACCTGATCCACGCATCTCGTCATCTTTGCTACAGAACACGTGCTTAAATGTGGACACAAACATATTCAGGAGAAAGCAGACCCATGCAAACACACATTATGAAGTCACAGACCAGTTGAGGTTAGCAGGGACGTCTGGAGGCCATCTAGTCCAAGCCCCTGCTCAAGTAGGGTCATCTACAGATGGTTGACCAGGATCATGTCCAGACAGCTTTTCAGCATCTCCAAGGATAGAGGGTCTACTAAGTCTCTGGGCAACCTTGGCCACTGCTCAGTCACCTTCACAGCAAAGTGTTTCCTAACATTTAGATGGACTCTCTTGTGTTTCAGTGTGTGCCCTTTGCCTCTTGTTCTGCCACTGGGCACTGCTGAAAAGAGCCTGACCCTGTCTTCTTTATACCCTTTTTGCAGGTATTTGTACACACTGATGAGATCCGCACCAGAGCCTTCTCTTCTCCATGTTGAACAGTCCCAGTTCTCAGCTGGACTTAGTTATCATAGGAGAGACGCTACAGTCCCTTAATCATCTTAGTGGCCCTTTGCTGGACTCTCTCCAGTAGTTCTACATCCCTCCTGTCCTGGGGAGCCCAGAACTGGACACAAAACTGCAGACATGCCCACAAGCACAAATCCGGAGCGGTTAAGGAAATGTCAAAGGAGAATACCCGCAGCAGAGTGGCAGGCATTGCTTGTGTGAATACCTTCTTCCTAAACTTGGAGGCTTCCTTCTTATTGCCTTCCTGAGCTTATATGACTCTAGGATGAAAAGCCTCTGGGGAAGAGAAATTTGGTCACAGGGAAAAGGGTACTAATTAAAAGGGACTATGTAACGAGCCAGGACCTGGAAATATACTTGCCTTGAGAGCCTGGGAATGGTACACAGCCGTGATCTGAAGACAGGGCTGAGGCAAGCAAGGACAAACGAGCAGCTATTAGATCAATAACTCAAAGATGTCTTCAAACATTAGTTATCATCAACAACTAGAAGATTTTCATCTTGTGTGAACAGCTTACTCCCCAGAGTCCCACCACATTCAACAAGATGATATTTATACTGAAAAAGGCTTTTTATTGACTCTTTCCTCTCAAATAATTGATAAACTCTTATGAGCAGCCTCATAAGAGCCTCATGAGCAGGCCTTGTGCCCAAGGTCTGGTCTAGTTCCAGCCCATCTCATTATCTAAAGCACCAGAAGCAGGTGGTGTTTACAGCAGTTGCTAGAAGATACTGGATTCCTGCACAAAGAATACAAATCTGAAGGCCACAGTGGGAAACATAACTTGCTCAGAACAAACACTATTCAGCCATTTGATTATGTATCTCTCTGCCACCTTATTCCTATTCCCTTTCTTTTTCCTTCTTTCCTATTCTTTCTCTCCTTCCTCCCTATTCCTTCTCTCCTTCCTCATTGTCTTTTCAGCATCCATCAAAGTCAGGGAGGAAACTTTCACAGGTTTCAGTGGCCTTTGAAACCTTTCAAGCCTTCTGACCTCTCCTCCCTGCACAGGGGGAGGCAAATCACCTCAGTTTCATCATGTCCAAGTATGGGGAGAGCATTAAACCAGAGACCAAAACAAAAGGCCTGAGAGATTATCCAGGCCAATCTCTTTGATCCAGTCAGACTTTTTTCCCAGGCTGAGAAGATGAAGACTGTGCTATGCTCAGATAGTATTCTGGAAACCACACATGAAACCTTTGAAGGCTAAGACTGTTCTTTTCAGTCCACTTGATGGAGAGGGTGGACTATTCTGTCTGTAATTTTTTTAATGTCAACTTCCCCCCCAAAACAAACAAACAAAAAAAATAGATGACAGTGAAAGGAACAGTAGTAGACATTCACACCAGTGTTACTTGGAATCCTGAGCTCCACCATGACACCTCCAATCCTTCATTGTGCTACCCGAAAGATGCAATTTCCAGCCTAGACCAGTTCACCAGAAGCTTTGTCACTCGACCAGCTTTAGCTGACTTCTAGAGACACCTCAATGTGAGGTTCAGATTCAACATCCGGTTTATATGCTTTTTCATCCTCTGCCTTATTTCCTTTTAATCCCTTTGGCTCACTTCTTCCACCAGAGCATAACTTCTACAGCACGGCTCTCCCCCTCTGTATGCCCTTCCATTTTTCCATGGGAGAGGTAAGGCTACAAATAAACAAACTACATGGACCTTGGAAAATGTACACATGCCTTGGATTAGCAGAGGCTACTGGAAACATTGAGCTATAGATGTTGAGGAATTGCATCTCCACAAAGGCACTTTTCTCCCTGTAGCTACGAGCCTGGCTGGTCAACACAGGGACCTTCATCCTCAGCAGCCCCTTTGGAGCAAGCCCCTCATTTCAGAGTTTGCACAGCAGCTCCCCCACAGCCTTCCCCACTTCATATCTACTCACCAGAGCGGACTCCCCAGTGTGTGCCAGCACACACCCCATCCTCTCCAAGCATAGCTAAGACCCAGATCCTGAACTTAACCCCAGTTCTGCTTTGCAGTTGCCGCTAGGATTTGCCAAGCTTTCGATTCAGTCATGCTCAGCTCAAAATTAGGCTCCATGCTAAGCACTGTGGGAAGCCGCAATGGAACAAAATGGACTACAGGGTTGTCGGACTTATTTTTCACTCCTTACATTAACTAATTAGCTTTCTTCCTCATTAAAGTCCCTTCAAGCATATCAATTATCCAGCTCTGATGGCAGGGACAGTACAATAGCCCTCAGTGCAATCAGATGAGTTGGAATTCAGCACAGCAGACCAACAGGGAGGAGGATTGGGTTACCCGTGTGTCAGGAAAAGGGCATTATTCTCCTGACCTCCCTTTTGCAACAAGAACTGAATGGTGGTTAGGAGAGGGGAGAGGAAATGCCAGGAAAATAGCACAATAAGCATCATCCTAGGAGCTGCAAGGGGAAACCAGTGCTGTGACAAAAGACAAGAGAAATATTTAAATACCAGGCTAAAATTAGGACAGCCTAAAACTTGGCCTCCGACTTCTTTTGTTTCTATCTAATGGGAGCAGCCTTGCAATTTCTGTCCTCATTAAAACAATTCTCTCATTTCCCACTAGGAAAATGGGGGGAATGGTGAAGACAAGGGATCCGTCTGAGTGGTGCCTCTGCTCTCAGAAGCGAGCATTCAGCTGAGCTGTGCTCATGGCCCAGCACTCACCTACAACAGAGACAGTCAGCCCAGCAGCCCAGCAATTGCAGATTTCCATAGGTGAATTTTGGGTCAGACTCCGTTTTTTGAGGCCAATTTGTCCATCATTTGTGACATTACATCATTTTTGTGAATTGCTGCTATTTCCTCTATTAACAGGGTTCTTTGCATTGTCTCATACCTGAGCTGTACGTTCCCCATCTGCCAGAGACTATTACAGCTACACTTACCTCAAATGCAAATGATTTCTTGAGCATCAACAAAAAAGGTAACACTGACATTGTATCTGTTAATCTTAAACCACTACATTCAGTTGGGTACATGGATGAAGATTCATTGCTCAGTGCAGCTGAATACTTAAAAGCACTGAGACAATAAGAATGCATTAAACTTTTATCTCCAGTGCTACAGCTACAATAAGCAATCAAAGAAATTGCCACTCTCCCAGGGCTCTGGATTGCCTAAAGGAAACTAACTTCTGTCTCTGTGTGTGTGTGTGTGTATGAAGAAAGATGGATAAAAGGATCTCAAATACCAGCTGCAGTGTGTTTGGCTACTTTGCCTTAGTCAAATGATGAGCACTGAGGATTGCACAAAGCTCATGATCAAGCCCAGCCTTTTTTTTTTTTTTTTTTTTTTTTAATTGTAAAATTCATAGGAGACAATTGCCAAACTGGTATTACTTTCATAAACACATTGTGAAAGAACCCTGTATACATGTCTGTCTTTCTCTTGATACAACATTTAGGGGCCTGTATGTCACTCCATGACAGGTGTAACTCACCGTTCCTTGAGTGGTAGCAATAGCAGGACTATCATATTATATTATCATTTCTGAAACTACAATATACTCATCTAAAAGCTCTCATAAAAATTATACATGTTCCTTTTCAATTTATTCTCTGGCTATTTAATGATGTAGAAATTTCATTTCTCATGAAATATCCACAAACTGACCACTTCCCTCATGAAATATGCATGAATTATAGAATTCTTTATGCTCTTGAGAAAATAAACCACTTGAAAACTGAGCATTTTCTCAGATTATAATGTCAGAATGCTTTCTTTTCCTTTTTTGACTCAGAACCAGGGCAGTTTCAGAAAAGGAGGTGCTTGACACGTTCTAACCTTTTAATGTGAAGAAAAATACTGTTTAAAAAAACCTCAGAGATAATTCCAAAGCAAATCTTTGCTTTTCAAATGTTGTCTTCTTCTTTGTTTTCCCACATTCCTTCAATGGGCAAAATTCTGTGCTAAGAAAATGTAGTATCTAAATAACTTCCTGTTTTCAATCCACCTCATTTCTTAGATTCACATTTATCTGCGTATGTTTTCTTTGTACTGCAGATCAAACCGCGTGAGTATCAACGAGTTATTTGCTACAGGAGCTATGACACCATTTTCTCAATTTGATTAATATGGCTCTAGGAAAAAAATATTCCCCCATCACCCCGTCTGCACAATTGTCTCACTTAAAATAGCACATTTCATCAATGATTCTGCAAGAGCTTTGCTAAGAAGCAGTGCTACATGTACTTCACAGTATGTGAAAAATAACCTTTTCTAGAAGCGTTTGATGT
>VXBW01000719.1:591693-611646 GCA_013400375.1 Thinocorus orbignyianus | reverse complement strand
GGGGGGAAGAATGTTGGATTTGTTTGTTTGTTATACCATAATATCCAGTATGAAGCACCTGCATTTCAAACTTTTCCCGTTAAAAGTGGGAAGTTACTGCAAGTTACAGACTTAAGATGGATCAAGGTGTTTTGGACAATTTTAAAATTAACTCCAAAGCACATCACCTGGGCAGCCAGAGATCTACCTGCCAAAAAAACAAAGGTGTTGGAAAGTGTTTCCTTTGGGAGCTGTCTTAGGTCCCACAAGGAGTAAACACAGAAGTATGGATGGCCTCTCGCATCCCAGATGAGTGCACAGTCTAAATGTGCCAAATCACAGCCACGGCCACACTCTCCAGACACAATGTCCAGGGCATCACAGCCAACCAGACCTTGTGTCAGGTGGAATCCTTCATACAACGAGTGTGCATTTGGGCAGCCAGAAGCTCCACAGAGCAGATGGTTTTTCGTTTAGAGCTTTGAGCATTTCTAACTCTGCTGGTATCTCCCTCAGTTTGGGATTTCCATAGCAACTTGGGCTGTTACACACACTTTTTCTTTGCTTTCTTTCATTGTTTTCCAGTTCCAGAAAGATATCAAACTAATGTTCTCTCTTCCCCCCTCCGAAATATCAAGGGGACATTTTAAAATTAGAGGCAGAAAAACATCTCCCTTTGCAAAAGGAACCGTTGTGTGAAAAAGGAGTGCCTCCTCCTCATAATGGGAAGGATAGGACACACAAGCCTAAAATGAAAGCCTCAGGAAGAAGATTTCACGAAGAAATGTGGTTTTGCTCCTTGAGAATAAGCAGCATCTTCCTGAGACCCATCACTTTGATTCACTATTTCATGTGTAAATAATTTACTAGGCTAAAAGGTCAAGAGCTGCAGGTCCTTAGAGAAGAGGAGAAAACTGCAAGCTGTAAATAAGGGACTAGTAACTTATGTGGAGCATAAAATGTGTTACAAGGCTACACATAGATATACATATGCACGTATTCACAAAGAAATATGCTAAAGCAGAGCTCCAGAACCAGCATGCAGAGACAGAAATAACCTCTACTCCATGTTTTCTTCCCCTTGAACTTGACTTGAGAGCAGGAATACAGCGAAAATGATCTTTTGGGATAGAAATTACACTTTTAAATTAGATCCATGATGCCCAGATGTACTGCTGATGGATGTATGAAACAGAGGGGCAAAAGAAATTAATTTTCAGCCTACTTGTTTTCATCTTTTCATCCTCTAACGTCAGGGTAATTCTTCCTCTATTCCTGGATGTGACAGAGTCTAGTCTTTGCCTCCCTGCAGAAGGGCAGAAGGTAAGTGAAGAGCTGGTTTCCTTTCTGACACCAGTGCATTTCCAGCCTTTTTTTTTTTTGTATTAGGTCCCTAAATGCTTACAGCATGTCACGCCGTGTCCTCCCTCTCAAAAACTCTAAGTGTGGGGCTTCATTCCCCACCTTAAGGTAGGATAGAGCAAGGAAAAGAAAAGGATCAAATCCTGTTCAGGTTCAAAACTAGAGAGAATTCCATGGAAGAAATTCTGGAAAGATGATGCCGTAGATAAGAGCAAGGGACCACTGACCGCCATAGTATGTTATCCTGACACAGATATTAAAATGGAAAAATCAGAAATAAGATGTACTTTATGCCAGGCATATCACTCCTCATAGTGGTTTTTATAGCAGTACTGCCCTCAATAGTAAAATCTGTGGTATGGAAAGTGAGATACTTCTCAGGCTCAGGAAAGAAATGTAAATACTGCATACTTGCAGAAACAGGATTTTGTCCAGCAGTTTGCACAGATAGTCTAAGTTTCTCAGTTTTATTCCTGTCTCTGACACTACATTCCAGAGCAATCACAAGTAATTCATTTTACCACCAAAAAGCCTGTATTCCCCTGCAGAGTGGGGCAGTTACTGAATCCATCAGCTTAATGGGCACTTTTTAATAAACATTTATAAGATATGTGAAAACCTCAAACGAAAGCCAATTATTCCCAAGTATTATATTACACAGATACACTGTAAGGTTTCATTTCATGATCTAGTATGGAAAATCACCCCCTTCTGCATATATGGCAATAATATTTATATTATTTTTCCCACATGCTTTTAGTCTTTCATAATAATGGAAACAATGATATAAGAATGAACAACTGACATTTCTGTTTGAGGACACAGCATGTAGCTCCTCTGAAAAGTTCTGCAGTGGCTCTGCTTTACAAACATATCTTTCCTTAGGTACTTAAAGATACAGTACTTTGAGTTCCGAGTTGTTTCAGTTACAAGATAGAAACCATGAAACAGATATAGAGTAAAACACCATTCTGAAGATGGGAATGTTGTACACAAATTCTGTCTACCTAAGTCTCCATGTATCTGGAGATACCCAGATACTTCTAAAGGCATATTATGTATGTGCACAATAGCATATATGTTTATGTATAAAATAAACCAATATATAAATTGCAACATATTGTTTTTGCACCAGTAATATTTATAATGCTAGAGGGCCCAGTCTCGCAAGGAATACATAAAAACTGAACCTCAAGAGTAAATCTATTGTACTAGAATCATTACCATTAGCATATTTGCAGGATTGGGCCTTAGTCTGCGTTGCAGCCGACTCGGAAAGTGTGTCAGGTTTACAGCGTATGTTCCATGGATAACATGTTGCCCAGCACAAATGGTAAACCTGCAGCAAATACACGTTTTCTCCTAGGGTTCTGGATCCTCTGAAAGGTTGGCAGGCGGGATGCATGGTGTACATTCTTCAGGAGAGAATTACAGGCTGGGGAACATTCCTCCAACTTCTCAACTCTTTCAATAATTTGCCACCTGTGTAGCCAAGCTGTTCATTCTGTAAATCTACAGGATCTAAAAGCTCCAGCACTTCCTCTGGCTGCCAAAGAAAGCTCACTGCAGCACTGACCCTGATCTATCCAAACACACAGCAAATGCTGCATCAAACTTTGAACTGGTTAATGCAAAGATTAAACTGTGAGCTTGGAACAGGTGACATGACAGAATCATAGAATGGTTAGAGTTGGAAGGGACCTTAAATATCATCGAGTTCCAAACCCCTGCTATGGGCAGGGACACCTCCCACCAGAGCAAGTTGCTCAAAGCCCCATCCAGCCTGGCCTTGAACATCTGCAGGGATGGCGCATCCACAACTTCTTTGGGCAACCTGTTCCAGTATCTCACCACCCTCACACCAAATGGACCAACCTCTCATGCACACATTTGCTCTACTTCAGAGGTTTCTGCACTGCTCTGTAGTTACCACTGCAGATGACTGGAGTTTTGTGTTCCTAAACAGGGTGCCATCCTACCATGTGAAAGGAGCAGGATCTGATCTTCTGCAAAGTGATACCAGCCTACAAGAAGTGGGCAAACGTGGCCCAGAGCCAGTGAGCATTGCTTGTACTCTTCTAACAGAGAAGAGCAAATTTAGTCTCATTGACACTGCTGCCAGATTCACCTTGATTTATAGTCAGCTCATACCAAAGCACACATTACAGTTCTCATGCACAGCCATATCAGGGCAATATCTACGTTGCAAACACACCAGGGAAAAAGCTCACCTGCTAATAACAGTAAACCAGATTTGGGTCTGTACAGTTGGAGGTCCCAGCGCAGGGAGAAAGGGAGGCAGATTCCACAGCTCCTACTCAGGAGCAGCTGTTTTTCACATTGCACAAGCTACAGCTGCCTTGGTATCAACTCTACCTTCAGCAGCATTTCACAGGGACATAGAACTGCTGGAGCAGAAGTGTGCTCCATTCACGGTCCTCTCCACTTACTGTAACCCCATTTCCATCCCAGAAAGCCTTTCCTGCAGAGGAAATGGAAGGAGGTGGTGCAGAAACCTAGCACTGATATTACTTTCCCTGGAAAAATAACACTCATCTGTCAGATGCCCATTTTGAGCATGCTAGGCTGGGTAACAAAATTCAAAGGGCAACCTCAATAAGGCCTTGAAATGGTTTCCTTTTATTTTTTGATGGCACAACAAGATTCCTAGGGGGCTTCTCCTTCATGAATATTAAAAGAGCAATCTTTAACATTAATTTTAACCTTCTTTATTTATAAATAGGTTGGATTTACAGAGGGGAAATTCTATTCAGAGAAGGGAATGCCTGCATACCTACTGGGCTTTGTCTACTCTCCTCTTGGTGTTAACCTGGACCCTGATTCCTCATTTCAGGAGAATTGTCTCTCTTTCTCTGCCCCAAATCCTTCCCAGCACTGAGTTCTGCAGAACTGGTAAAGAGGGACATCTTAGAGCACCAAGAGTTCAAGTCTCCATTTGTTGTCTTTTGATGGACCTCTGAGCTTTTACACAGAGAGCATTATCTGCAGTTCAATACCCATCCCAGGCAGTTGCTGCTCCCAGACACCATTCCCACCTTACTGAAACAGTTTGCAATTTACTATTACAGTTTTGACATCTCATTTTTCCCCAAACACATTGAGCTCCTTATCCTAATCCCAAACTCCAAACACACAGGGATTGCAGAATCATAGACCCTGTTCAGTGCTCTGCAGCCTTAGCCTACCAACAAACCCAGCACTGTTGCTAGAACACTACACTTTTTCAGTCAAAATGGCCAGAGTCCTAGCAATGAAATGATTGAAATCTGAACGTGTGTGTGCCTGAGAGGGCTGGTGGGAGTGTGTGAATATGTAGGTTCACCCTCCACCTCTGCAACGGTCCCCATGGTAATTCCGTCTGCATTTCAGCACACACAGTGCCTGGCCACAGCCACCTATTCCAGGTTTCTTTGTCTAATCATTGGCAAGGGCAAAACTGTTAGACAAAGCTAGACTCAGTAACTGGCTCTTTTAATTTTGTGGCCAGAGGTTGTCAGGACAAGGAAGAGAAAACTGCCAACTATGTGTCCTCCATGCAGTCTGTGTCCTTTAACAGTGATAGAGGAGCTGGAGGTAGAAAGCCTCGAGAGAGGAAAATGAAGCTCCACCTCTTCCTAGCCACAGTACTTGCCCCCCACCCAAATCCTCGTGACCAGGGGCTGATATCTCAAATTGTTCTGCAGAGAACATTCTGCAGAAATCTTGTCAAACATGCAAAAGCCAACAATGCTGCATGAAGCAGTGTTCACAATATACTCTGGCTTTTTCTGCCCCTCCAGCAGCTGATCTGTTCCTGAGCACTGGAGATGGGCAGATAATACCAGGCCTGGTATTGGCAAAAGCACGAATAAAGGCAGAAAGTTAGTCTCCTCTGCCAAGGAAGGGAACAAACTCACATCTCCGCAGAGCGGTAACACAGAATATAGGATACACCCCTCAACAGTAATTGCATTTCTGCAGCCTTAATGAAAATCAGAACTGGGTGGACAGGGACCCAAATGAGTATCATCACTGAGGAAAATGCAGGCAGGACCTCTGCTGCTGCGGAGTGTGCACAGTGAGCACCAGACTGGCAGCTACACTTGCAAGACAGATCACAAAGGAACTGCACAATGATGCAGTTTTTAGCGAGATCTTTAAGGAGCAGAAAGGACTCAAGAACCCATGTAACCAGACTTCATTCACACCACTTTTATGGAACAACTTGGGTTTGTCAGCCAATTGCAATGTCCATGAACTCTTTGTAGGCAGCTGTAGCAGAGGGTAACTTTTTCCCTGTGATATCAGAATTTCCATGGAAAGAGGTGCTGGTTTACAGCTCTCGTGATAGCAGTGACAGGAGAAAGAGCAGAGAACAGGAGCTGAGAAAGGAGGAAACTTGAAAGGCAGTGGTAGCATATACTAATAAAAAAAACCCAAAACCTGAGCTCTGGCTCTGATCATCTTTGATGAAAAAGCGTGACTGGAAGGATGGTCCTTTACAAATTGAAATCACAATTAAGTACCTTCACCGCGCTGCTCAACTGAAGGAATGGGTTTCATGGGGGTTGTAACACAGGAAAATAAGACTAAGAATCACTGCTTTGATTGTCATTGTGATGAAATAACTTTCTAAGCATTTTTTTTTTCCTATATATTTCTCCTGAAATAAACTTTCTCCCTCAGGTTTACAAGTTTGTGTCCCCCCAGCCTAAGCATTTACCCCATTGAGAGAACTGCATCTTCCAAAGCAGCAGCAAACAGGTAAGATTTCTCCTTTTCCGAGTCTTCTACTCTCCTGAACTGTGCAAACTGCCTAAAGCTTTCCTCGAGGGCATGGTTATAAGGAGAGTTCACAGATCTCATAAATTTTGTACTAGAGATCTGATGCAAGGAGAGGTCCACAGTTCTCCTCCCTCGGGGATAGGCTGCTTTATCTAAGACACCACCGTTTAATGTGCTCTGTATGTTGCTATGATGTTGAGCAAAAATACCCAGACAGATTAGATTAAATGCTATGTTTTTCTTATGCCCCAGCTACAGATCTCAACACTATAAAATGCTGCTTGACCTAGGTCACACAGCCAGCCAACTTGTAAGCAGAACCCATGACTCCTCGTTATCCCCGCTAACTACCAGGCTTACCCCTTCCCCCACACCCCGACACACCAGTTGCCTATCCCTTTGTGCCAAGCTGAGAAACAGATCGCTGCATCCACCTACAAATAAAGGAAGAGGCCTAACATAGGGACTGTGAACAGTGCTGATGCTGCAGTTACTGGCAAGGGACTGCTCTCCCTTCTCAGCACCATCAGGGCAGTTCCAGACAAGCTGCCACGGCTGGGGATGGTGACAGCATTAAACCGAAACAATAAGCTGTTCTGCATGCTGCAGCTGGGAGACATGCTGGGTAGGAGAGGTTTGCACCAAGGCAATGGAGGCTCATCATCTCCTTGAGTCATTTGTTAATTGGGAGAAATTTTTCACTTGTGGCAGTCCCCAGGAAATCTTGGGGTAGATTCTCCTGAACTGATTCTCAGGGTACTGCTGAGAGGCTGGTTTTTGACTTTGAGGTTGCTCACTCCCAGCCCTTCAACAGTGCAGAGGGAAGGAGCCTTTCCCAGGACACTGGGAAATTCGTGCAAAAAATAACCACCTTCTCCTTAGCTACTTTTCCACTGCTGCCTAAGCAGCTGCCATTTACTCAGGCAGAGAGAGACCATCTCTCTGGCTTCTGCTGCTTGTTCCCTAATGACGCTAATTGATGAATTACGTCCCTGCTCGGTGGGGCACGGCGAGGAGAGGCCGGGCTGCTGTCAGAGCCGGGACCGGCTGCCCTCTGCTGGGACCGCTACTGCGCTCCACTTCCCACCGGGAAACCCGGCTGGGCTGCCGCTTGCTTCAGTGTCCCCAGCAGGAGACACAGCCATGTCCCCTAAAAAATACAGAACAAGGAAGTGCGGGTTTATGCGAGACTTTCGTGCTATGAAAAGTATTTACGTGATGGTTAGAGGAGTCTCCAGCATGTCCTGTATCAGCACAGGGCAGCTATTCCCATTATATCCTAAAAAAGAGTAGCTCATCCCCATGGATCTCGCTGGTGCAGGGCGTTATGACAGTTAGATGAAGGGACTCCTCTCCAGAGTTATCTTCACATGAAAGGACAGTGAGATGCCAGCAAGCTCCATGCTGGTGTGAGCTGGTTACAAACGGTGGGGAGGAAGGACTGCTGGCAGCTGTCAGGCAGGAATGCGATTCTGTGGATATTTCTGAGTGCCTGGGTGAGTTGTAGGGGGGTTATACCCAAGGCTGAGATAGCCAGGACAGACTAGTGTCAGTGACAAGGCATCCAGCTGAAGGAACAGTTTTCCCACTCCAGCAGGAGAGCACTCGCGTGTCTCCACAGAACACAGCAGCTGCATGAGATGCTTTTGTTACTGTAAAGCTCAGGGTCTGTGCACACTACCATTTTCCCCCTCTTCTCTCCTCAAAGCTGCCAGATGGAAAGGGACAGCTTATGCCACTTCTCAGGGCTACTGAATTTTAATCAGGTAGAGGAGGACAATACATTGCATGCAAAACATTGCTGTCTTTTTACTTATTCCACAGCACACAAAGAAAGGTGGGGATGCACCTGTGCAGCGCATCGCTGTGGAGGATTGGATTACTGCACTTGCACGCGGCCTGTCCTCCTGCAGTTAAGATGGGAATATTCTAATGACTTAAATTCTTTATGACGTGACTGGGGAAGAAACAAAACTAACGCATCGAATTTCTACCTTGCAGCTTGCAGATGTAATCAGAACGATAAATGATGCTGACAGTCTAAATGCACACACCAGAGGAAGCACCTTTAACAGAGTCCCCCTGGCTCATTCCCTCTGCAGAGACTGATGTCAGGGTAGGCCTTTGGCACTGCCCTCCCTTGTGCTGACAGTAACGGATGAAAGCCAGGTCCCGGTGGAAATCAAGGACGACCCCATGCAAATTGATTTTTTTCTGAATTTACATGAGTGCTGTCCTCTGTGACACAACCTGGCAGAGATCCTCTGAGGAGCGCTCCAGGACAGGAATCCCAGCCGGGCCACCCACACCTCTGGAGGGGCCCGGCGACACTGAGGTAAACCTGGGGGCCGCTGCCCCAAACACAGCACCTGCGGGGGGGGGCGCCTCACCGACTCAGCTCCGGGTGGCTCCAGGGAGCAGAGAGCCGACCTGGCTGGCCTGTAGTGGCACCCCCACCACACTGCCCGCTGGGGTGGCCCCTCCCCGGGCACGCTGCCGGTAATACCGGGAGAGCAGGCCGGCACAGCCCCTCAGCGAACTACAATTCCCAAGATGCACCGCAAAGGCAGTGCACCCTCCCCTCCGCTGCCTCGTGGGATACGTTGTCGCGGTGCACCCTGGGATTTGTAGTTCTCGCGGGAGACCNGCGGCGGCGGCGTGGCCTCCGGCTCGGGGCCCGGTGCTATCGACCCGGCCTCGCTGCCGCCCGGCGACGCGCAGCTCATCGCCATCATCGTGGAGCAGCTGAAGAGCCGCGGCCTGTTCGACGGCTTCCGCCGGGACTGCCTGGCCGACGTGGACACCAAGGTAGCGCCGCCGAACCGGGCACCGACCCTGGAGCCAGGCCGCCGCTGGCCGGAGGGGCACGGGCCCATCCCTGCCGCTCTCCCCACCGCGTCCTGCACTCGGGGCTGAGGNGCGGTGCACCCTGGGATTTGTAGTTCTCGCGGGAGACCCGGCTGCCCACGGCCTATAAGCGATCCTCCTGCGGAAGACTCGCCTCCCCGTGATGCAGCGCGCCAGGGCTACGCAGAACGCTGCGCGCCGCCGGNCTGCGACCGGCATCTGTCAGACAGGCTGCTCGGGAGGTGGCCCTGGCTTGAAGCCATAGCAGCACCCCAGAGGAGGAACAGGCCAGAGAACTGCCTCAGATTATCATTTTCTTACTAAGAAATTAGACCTTGCCAGGAAAACAGCCTCCCCTAAAAACACTGCTCCTCTTGAGCATAATTCTGACATTTCTGGAACAAACGTTTAAGCTTTCGTTCTTGAGTATATGTTCTCAGGCTCTCATTTGAAACTAATTTCTCCCTTAGTCACAACATGAACTTTTGAGACATTGTTGGCAATATTGAAGTTGGATTGTTCCCAATCACCCTGGCAAAATTGAACACCAGTGTTTTGCTTTCCCAAACTGTTCACTTTGAGCAAGAGTCCTGTTTTGGGACCTGCAATCGTCATTCTAGGCCACCCCAGCAGCTGTCACGTCATCTGCACAGAGCAGCCACGGCTCAGAACAGCTTTGTCAGGATAGATGCACACTGCGCAGGACAGACACTGCATCTCCATTACCAGCCCTGTCAGTCATCATCACGTGTGCATATCAAATTTTGAAATTTTCATGTTGCAACCTGCTTGTCCTTTCTGTGTATGTTACCAGAATCTGGATGGTCCTGTGTGTTGATGCAGGTTTGTTTGTTCAATTTCTGTTCACTGGAATTAAGTTTCCGCTAATAAAACCCACATAATTCTAATCTTCTGTGTTAGTGTCACAGAAACAAATAATTGAGTTCTTCGTTAGTGACAATATTACTTGGTCAGTTTCCTAGGAGCTCTGTGATGGTTTCCAAACAACATGAACTCTGTTTAAACAACTCCTGTCTACACAGGCAGTTTGTGTTTCACCAAGTAGTATTACAAGTAGACAACAATTTATAAAGCAATCTATCCAGCTATTTAGATTATTATAACAGCACACTGACCAACTGTCCTTTGCAATTACCAGTTGTGTTCTTAGTTAAAACAAGCTTATCTTTGTTCAGAAAGTGAAAGGATGGAGAATACAGTCAACAGAGCAGTGGTGTACGTGACAAAAAACATACTATGAAGGAATCTGGCAGGGGATTGTTTTGAGATCTTTTAGCTGCTTAACTGGATTTTTTTTTTCTTTTTTAGCCAGCCTATCAAAATTTGAGGCAGAAAGTAGACAACTTTGTGTCAACCCACCTGGACAAACAGGAATGGAATCCAGCAATGAACAAAAACCAGTTACGAAATGGGCTGAGGCAGAGTGTGATTCAGTAAGTAAGCAACATCTTGTGAAATAACGGTAATGCAATTTGATAAGTAATATATGACTATCTTACAGCCTGAGCCAAAGAAGAATTTGTAGAATTAAGTTTTTTCACAACACTTTGTTGTGCTCTCCTGAGTTTCAGTATAATAGTGGATGCAGTCTTGGCTGCCGTTAAAATGCTTACGTTGCTGCTTTTCCTGAGACTTGTATTTTCGTGAGTTGAGCAGCGTGGTGAAGGACTCACATTCTCTATTTAGCTAAGTTATTGCTGCAAGCAACCAACACTGTGCCTGCTAGCAAAACTTTAGTTATGCTGAGCTGAATGGCCTTGATCTTTATTTTCAGAAAAGAGAGAAGAACCTACATGACTTAAAGAAAAAATCCTGGAGATACCAAAGGTTTTTTAGTAAACTGACCACTAGCAGGCAGTAATCAAACTGGGCTAGCCATGCAGCAGAGGGTAGATTTCGTACAGCTGTTTAAGATGGTACATTTCCAGCATGACAGGAAAGCCAGCTCAAATTATGCTACTTAGAGCTTTAGGTTTAGTATTGCTTGCTGCAAGCTCACTGCAGTCCGAAGCACAGGCCTGAGTTTGTTTGACTAAAAGTCATAGATGAAAACTTTATAGTAATAGTTGTGGGGAGAGGGACAGTAGGGGACTTGATAATGGCATTTATGCTTATAAGAAGAGCTATTAGAATGCCTCACACACAGAAGAAAGTGTATTTCAGAGCACTTGATATAACCTGTAAATCATTAGTATGTAACATTAGTTTAATCTATAATTAGAGAAGGGATGTCCACTGTCTTCACTGGAAGCACAGAATTTCCTCTCTTTACTTGGAGATAGATAGATTTGTCAGTGTTTCCTCTTATTTCACATTGTTCTATCACTAGAATGAAGCAGACAATTGAAAATTGCTGTATTAGAGAGCAGAGCCTGTAATGAGAAGAAAGTAAAGTGCTCCCTTCAGTAAGCTATAAGTGTAAAGAATAGACAGGCATTATTGGAGAGTTTGAAGTCCCCGTCACTCCTGTAGCTGCAAGACTGGGCACTGAGGGTGTCAGGATGTGCATGTCCTTTGTTACGTGCACGTGTACATCTGCTGTTACCTAGAGGTGACGTGATGTGCTGTGACCCTGCTCCCACTCCTTCACCAGCATCCATGCCCTTGTTAGTCTTACGGCTGCTTTTCCCAGCACCCGGCAACGTCTCCATTTCCTGTCCCCTCCTCCCTTGCAGACATGACTTAAGCCTGCTAGACAGCCTGTGCCCCACAATCCAAGAGTCTGACGCAGCCCCTGAAGTAATAAGTCACTTCAGTTACTAGTGTTCAGTTCCAGAAACTTTGCTATGTTCTACATGTGCTTGTTTTTATAATTAATACCCATCTGTCTAGAGGAGCAGCTGTAAGGAGTGAGTGACAGTATTAAGGGGAAGGCCTCTTCTCCCTCAAGTCAGCCAAAAAAAAAGACTCTGCTCTCACCTGCCCTCCTCAGAATAGTTTGTTTCCCTTGTTTGGGCCAAAATGTGTTTGTTTGCTTTCACGTTGACCTCATTTCCACATGAGCCCTATTAAAGTGGCTCTTGTCCAACATGTCATTTAAGTACCTGGGAGACCAGATGTCAGTTGTTAATTCTGTAGGGAGAAGTGAGAGGGGGTTGGGGAAATAGGTGCTTGAAACAACTCCCTGTTAAGGATCTACTGAGTGGCCTGCAGTTCTCACCATGTTAATGCTAATTGCAGTTGACAGGAGGGCTCTGGAGAATCACTGGAGGAGATTGGGGAGAAGTTTTTCAGAGGAGCTGAATGACTCCTTTGTCTTTGTTCAAGGTCAGGAATGCTGGAAGCTGGAGTGGACAGAATTATTTCTCAGGTGGTGGATCCAAAACTAAACCACATCTTCAGGCCCCAGATAGAGAGGGCGATTCATGACTTCTTGGCTGCACAAAAGAAAGAGGAAAGTGTGCCAGCTCCGCCTCCAGAGCCTGAGAATAAGGATCCTCCTGCTCCATCTCAGGATGCCTCCTAAAGGTCTTGTATCTCTGCACTTACTATTTACATTTTTCATGTACCTCATCTCTGTGGCTTGTGTAATGCAAGACAGAGAAGACACTGTATTCTTCCTGGCTTAATAGGGAGGGCAGTTTGATCATCAGCATGTTGTCAATGTCAGATAGTCATCTGAGCTGCTTCCATTTAAGTATCTGCTAAAAATATATTAGGACTGAAGAAATAGGTATGATGTAAAACAGCTATCAAGGAACACTGTGGACTCTGCCAGTGCTGGTTTTGGATCAGGCCAAAAGGCCTTTTATTCCTGTAAAAGCACATCCAGTAGTGATTGACAAGGAATTGGTTGGATAGCTTTCAGAACAATATCAAATGGATTAAAAATATATATCCTTTACTGAAATACAGCTGAAAGTAGAGTGGTGACAAGTTATTATGCCTTAGCATTGGAAGTTTTAGATAGCTCTTCTTTAGAACATACACTGGAGTGTTGAATTGTTAGTGACTGAAATACTGACTGCTGGAGTAAGGGCAGTGTCTCTGGGAGTGAATAACTGTTCATTCCAAATTGACTGGTTTAAACAGAGCAACCTATATCTTTCCAGCTGGAAGGACTGAGGGTGCCTTTGTTGCAAACAAGTTCATTCTGGCTTTTGTGATTAAAATAACTCAAGGGGCCCCAGGGGGCTATAATTGCTACTCTGTCTTAACACAAATGACTATGTGCCCTTCTCTGCTAAGGCCTTATATCTTAAGGTTGATTTGAATATTGAGGCCTGTGTGCACTTTACTGAGGAATCACTATCTTGATGGAAGATTTCAATCTGCAGCTTTGCTGGGAAGTTAAAACCATACTGCATGAAAGGAAGTTTATTGTGCATTGTTCTATCTGCTCAGGCTTTCTGAAAGCAAAAAATTTTCCTTATAATCTACAGCTGATTTATTAAGAAGGTATAAGTAACCTACAATAGCTGTTCTTATGCTTGGAATTATTAGATCAATTAACATGGCTTGTAATTTAATAGTAGAAGTGTCTGTAGTATCATCCTGAGTTATTTGGTTATCGGTGACTTGCAGCCTTAATGCTTTGACAGACGTTTGCATTTGTCCAGCTCAAGCAGTTTAAAGTCCATTATAACCTTCAGCTAAGTGTAGCTGTTAGTTAATATATTCTAGTCTATTTACTATTCAAATGCCTTTATTCATGAAGTGTACCATCCTCTAAGCTCTCTTTTTTTCTTGCAGTGAGTTCCTGATGCTAAGCAGCTACAGTTGCAAAATAGGCATCCTGCTAGATTGGCGATGGATTGCTGATTCTGTGGGTGCAGGATTGCCGTCTGCCAAAGATGATTTAACCTTTATCAGACCTGTGGGAGGGCACTGAAATCGGTGAAATTCAGATGCACTCGGAGTTCTGTGGGTGGAGGGACAGCAAAAATGTGAAGATGTTCTTGCTATTAACAGCAATACAGAAAGCAGTATCTATTTTTGTTAGCAATGCCTTCGAGGCAAGGGGGTAGGAAGAAAAAGGGACTTGGCTCTTGTCTGGAGGGGTTAGGGAAGCAGTTTAAGGTGATACGAGACAGGAAGAAAAGAAAGATATTTTGGGGGATGGGGTAGTGTCTTGGAGACCAAGTTAAGAGCTGACAGATTTTCTTTAATATAAGCCAGAGGAAAGAAGTGCCATCCACCCCTGCTGCATAACACGGCTCTGAGTGGTAGGTCCCAAGTCAGGTGTAACTCACTGCAGTGCCCGCTTTAGGAACGACATTTCCTGTTTGAAACTGGAACAAACACTTCAGGATCAGTTACCTAGAGAATTTCTGTTGCATTGCAGGAAAATGTCTACAGTTGGCTATGACTATAGTTGATTTAATTCTTATTTCCTGGGTAACCCTGGGAAGCAGAGGGCACCAGAGGAGGTAATCAGTTTGAAACTTGTCTCTTTCAACATGAAAGACTTTTCTTTCCCGTGAAATTTCTCAGGTGCCTAGTGGAAACTGTCCTATGCTTTCAGCTTGAATGCATGCAGTGTCCTCTGGATGACAGTCAAGAAGAGAATGTGATCAAATATTCTGCCAGCAAGTGTCCATACCTTTTGCAATAAAAGATTTTAAAAAGCATCTCTGACTCTTTACCTTTTCCAGAATTTGTTCGTAAGGAAAAATGAAACTAAAAAAATCCAAGTGTCACGATTGCAGGAACCATAATGGAAATATGACTTCACACAGTTCATAGATGAAGCCAGGTCTGGCAACAGGGTTTTTTTAGTAGAAGGTATCATGAAATAAGAATAATATTAGTATTCCTCTCTGTGTAAAGTCTCTCTCAAAAGAATTTAAATCATCCAAAAACTGAGTGGACCGTACATGGACCTTACTCCATATAATTTCTGAGGTATAAATCCTGAGTAAGTTCAGTGTGGTGCGAGTGATGGGAGAAGGCACGTTCAGCTTTTTGAAAACAACACACTTCTGGCATACAGGCCATTACTTTGTTCCTTTACAGGTGGCAATCTTTTAAAAAAAAGCTAATAACTGCCTATGTCATTGAATAACACTTAGTAACGTTTGAATTTTTGCTATTCATGGGCTGCATATCTCAACTACAGCCTTACCCCAAGACCTTGTATGTGAACAGATGCAGTTCCAGCCATACTCTGCTCCCTTTTCAAAACAGGTACTTTGTAGGGAAGATTGATGCTGTGGTTTAATCTTGTAACTCACTTATTTTGCTTAGTACCTCTTCTCAACACAGTTACATGCAGAAATGGAGATGATGGAACATCTGGTATTTTAAGCCCTTCACAAGGGAGCTCTGTGAACTTCACTGCAGTGAGTTTGCACTCTGCACAGTGCTGTATAGTCCCTCTGATACATGGGCCTTCTGTCAATATTTTTTATCCCATTAAAGAGTGTTCCTCTCAGAATGGCAATTTAAATACCTGTACTTTTTAGTGATAACTATATTGGCTGCAACCATCCTGGTGCAGTTTGACAAATCTGTATTTTAGGATAACCTGGTTGTGTGGCTTGACTTTCGCTGTTACATAGTCTGTGCTTCTGCAATAAAACAAAACAAGGGGTATGTGAGGAAAGGGCTCTCTCCTGCATGTTGATTTGGTGGTTAAAGACTCTCTCCAAATCAGTAGTACATGTTTTCTCTTAGAGCCTTCAGGGCAGCTCTTGGCAGGAAAAGATCCATCTTTTTCCTCCTGGTAGGGTGTCTAAACCACCTCTTTGAAACTGAGCCACTTATGCAGAGGGGAAAAAAAAGAATTCAAGAGTCTAGAAAGAGAGCAAGTGAAAAGGACTCTTAACTGTGCGTGGGCGAAGTCTGGATTACAGTAATAGCAGTTAGGGAGCAGGGACGCCAGTTCAGTTTTAAGAACTGGTAAGTAGGACTGGATTTACTGCAGTGAAGAAGGAATCTGAACCTCTGTTCCCTACCTCTGACAGCAGCCGAACAAAGGAGAATAGATTCAGCCACTATAGTTTTTAAAAGGCTTTTTCCTTTGTTCCATCTTTAAATGTGGTGCCATGTTAAAACTGAGCACTCGCTGTTGCCTTCAGCTGGTCTCTGCCCGCGTGCAGTGCGGGACTGCAATGACCACAGGAACTTGCAGATCAGAACTGAGACTGGGCAGCCAAGCCACACTTGGGATCGTAGTCTTTAAATGTTTGGACTTTGAAAGTCCTTACCATGATGAAGAAAGACTAGGTAGTGCCCTTTGATTATATACGTTTATCTCTGGCAACTGATAGAAACAGGATTCCAGCCTTAATAACTCAAGTGACAGGGAATTCTTCACACCAGAACAAAAGAACAAGTTTGTACCTAGTGTAGAAGTAAAACTGTTCCCTTGTATAGTAGGGTGTCAGATGGAAGCCTGCATATTACCTGTTTGCATTGCTATGCTGGATACATTGAATACACTCCAGAGAGCCTGGCAAGGCGGACAAGTCTAAGACACTGGAATAATTCAAGAAGCAATTAGATGCCTTTGCGGAGCTGAAGGTGCAGGGCCGTACTGAGTAGGATGAGCCTCAGCGGTCAAATGGGCCTTGTCTTTGATCTCAGAGTCCTCACATGCAAGTTAACTGTTTCCATTTCCTGGACAGAAAATCTGAGGTACTAAATGACTTTCTCAGATGAATATGTTCATGTCTTTAACAAATTTCCAAAGATTGCACCGTTTCTTCATCTGATACACTAGTAATGTGAAGGAACTTAAAAGATTTTCTGCCTCCTTGGCTTTGCCTGTCCCAGCTGTGCATTTATTTCTGCCCCATCGCAAGACACGAACTGAATATAAAGAAAACACACAAGGAGTTTGAGCCGTGTTCTTGGAAAACCAGCCTTGCCACAATATGGCTGCTCTGCCCTAAGGAAATGCCAGTCCAAAGTCTGCAGGAGCCAGCCCAACTCAGTTGGTAGATACTAGATTAGGAGGTCCAAGTTCTCAGTCCTGCTAGCTAGATGGAACTCTTGAACCATAGGACTTGTGAAACTGGCTTTACTGAAGGAGGAAAAAAAGCCTACCCAAACCCACAAACTGTCTAGGAGGACTGCATTACCACACATCAGTCAGTCATCCCAACACTTACCGATCACAGCCAAGTGGCATATAAGACAGTGCCTGAAATTGTAGCTGCTGCTCAGCTATTACAGGAATTACCATACATCCCATATGATTAAAGTACAGGATGAGGGTGGTTTTTGGCTTTACTATGATGGAGAGAAGGAGAAGGGAGAGTAGGGTGCCACTGATGATGGCCACCCAAAAAGCCATGAGCAGATGTCAGCACCCTCTCCTCCAGCACTGCCTCAGCTGCTGCACTTTCTTGGGTTGTCTTTGGGGTTGATGGATCTCGCTGGTCACTTAAGCCAGAGCACAAGGAGGTGGGTTGTATTAATTAACTTTCACCAGCTAGCCCTCCTGGCAAAAACAAGCTTGAGAAATTAGTCTGGACACCAACTGTACAGGCCTAGGTTTTTGTAGCTTTCCGGCAGAGCTGGGCATCCTGGTGGGTTTGTAACCTATGTATCTGAGTCCCAGTGAAGCAGAAAACACCCATGTCTTGTACTTGATAATTCAAAATTCCACTGGATGTTTAATTGTTAAAATTTTCAGACATTGGACTCTAATGCTTTTCAGTCAAAGACAAATATAATCAGGTTCTTTTGTGCGAGCCAGCTAAATTTCACAGTCTGAATAGGAGAAAATAAGAAGGGGAGACTTTCTTAGTTGTTCTATTTTCCCTTCTTCATATCAAAACCTGAACTCCAGCTTTACAATAGTTCTGATGGCTTGTTTTTTAACTTTGACAGTGTCCCAAATGCTGTCATGTTAGAAAAACTGAGAGCAGAAGTTCACTGCCTTTCCCCCATTATTCCCAAGAACTGTATGCGTAATGCATACTCCCAAACACACAAAGTAATCTAAGGGGAGTCACGATGATGCTATGTTTATGAACATATATATTTTTAGTCCAAGAGAAATGTATTTACAAGTACTGAACAGGAGTTAAGTGATTAATAATGTGTTTATAGCACATTCCTGAAGTAAAACTGACTTTTGATATAAATGATTAATATGCATTTTATGGTTGTCTTTTTGCAACTTCTCATGAAAGTATTACATAAAACAAATGGATGCTTCCCCACGCACTCGCTGTGTAGCTGTTCTGACAACAACTCCAGAGACACTCGTTTCCATTTAACCCAAAACAGAGTCACTGCAGGTCCTGACCAACCACTTGAACAAGACCACAGTTTTACCTGAGCCTGGATTTTGGGCATATGCATTCTTCTAGCACTTTTGCAACTGCCAAGGAAGCTTTTGAGCAGGTAATTTCGTTCAGGATCAAGACTACAGCATTAATTTAACATCATCAGTTCAAGAGACATCTCACCATCAATCAGCAATGCTGCTACGTGATACAGAAAAAGTAATTCACTGAGCACACTCAAGCCGAACCCATTCTCTGCCCTCAGCAGCTATTTTTCTGACTAGTATCTAGTCCATTGGCAAGTCAGACACTGACTCAAGTAGACTTCACCGAAATAAGCAGAATCAAAGTTACCATTATATATTTAGCCTCTGTCTAAAACAGCCAGTATTTTCCAGTGACAGTTCTGTTTGTAACCACATCCCATCCTAGAGTTGGCACAATGTCTCCATCTGGTAGAGCTGAATCCAACCCAAGTCTCCAGATCAATCCCTGACTAACTGCAAGCAGGTTTGTTAGATCAGACCCCTGTAACTAAACACCTAAATCCAAGCATATCTGGTGAAGGGGGGACAGGCAAATGGGAAAGAGAAGTATGTTAGAAGGTCCCTCATCTTTGGTTTCCTCCCTCACGGGTACCCAGGCCTGACTCATCTCTCAAGTACTTGCAGTAACACAGTTCCAAGTTTAAAAAGTATTGCAGAATTCACAGCCGCCCCAGTTTTGAATCTTGATATCGGATGAGCAAGACACCTGGATTCCCAACCTACAGGTCAGGCAACAAAACCCCTCTCCGGGAAAGGAGAGTAACCGTGACTGTCTGGAGGCAACTTCAAACCACAACTCTGAATCCTTGGCACAGAAAGGGATCAAACTTGTGCCCCTGTCAGGACAGTGGGTCAAACCAACTGCCACTCCAAACACTGAGCTAGTTGTTGCCAAAGCACTCTGAATCCACACTGCAATCAATATAGAGATCTTGAACCCAAACCATGCCCAGCTCTGCTTCCTCTCCTGTTTTTAGGACAAGCATGACTGGTTTTAACGAGGCATAGCCATTATGCCCAAAGAAGAGATTTTTCGATATATTATCGAAAAATAATCTAAGCGATTGGGAGAAAGAAAGAAAGAGAAGGAAAGAAGCAATCGGGGGAAAAGCAAGGAGGGTCCAGGTGCCCCTGCAGACAACCCTGGGTGGGTTGAACACAAAAGAGTAAAAGAAAAGGCAGATGAAAGTGCAACAGAGAAGAGTGAATGGAAGTGGGTTTGTGGTCGGGGCAGTAGAAAAACCCCCAGCTTACCCACTTCTTCTTATAGAGAGTGCATCTTAGTAATAGATACCAAGCTCTGGTTGAGGAGGACCAGACGGGAAAAGAAGTAGATAAGGAGCACCGTGACACACGGGTGACTCATCAGCCAAAAAAGCAAACAACTCGGATCAACACCACACCCACAAACAAACCCTGAAGGGTTATAGTTGTTGGGGACTCCTCTTTGAGGGGGACAGAGGGCCCAATATGCCGGGCTGACCCTCTTCAGAGAGAGGTTTGCTGTCTTCCAGGAGCCAGGGTCAAGGACATCACCAGGAAACTTCCTGGTTTAATAAAGCCCTCAGACTATTATCCACTACTAATATTCCATGCAGGCAGAGAGGAGATAGCAACTCGGAGCACAAAGGCAATAGAGAATTCAGGGAGCTGGGAGGCTTAATAAAGGACTCAGGTGCACAGGTAATCTTTTCATTACTCCCTTCAGTGGTGGGTGATGATGTAGAGAGGAG
>VXBW01000719.1:488987-591679 GCA_013400375.1 Thinocorus orbignyianus | reverse complement strand
AACTGTTGGAACAGGTCCAGCGCAGGGCCACCAAGATGATTAGAGGGATGGAGCACCTCTGCTGCGAGGACAGGCTGAGAGAGCTGGGGCTGTTCAGCCTGGTGAGGAGAAGGCTCCAGGGAGACCTCAGAGCAGCCTTCCAGTATCTGAAGGGAGCTACAGGAGAGCTGGAGAGGGACTCTTTGTCAGGAAGCATAGTGACAGGACAAGGGGTAATGGTTTTAAATTGGAAGACGGGAGATTTAGATTAGAATTAGGAAGAAGTTCTTTCCTGTGAGGGTGGTGAGGCACTGGAACAGGTTGCCCAGAGAAGCTGTGGATGCCCCAACCCTGGAAGTGTTTAAGGCCAGGCTGGATGGGGCTTGGAGCAACCTGCTCTAGGAAGAGGTGTCCCTGCTCATGGCAGTGGGGTTGGAACTTGATGATCTTTAAGGTCCCTTGCAACTCTAACCATTCTATGATTCTATGATTATTTTGACACCAGCCAGAAGAAGGGGCACCAGGAGGGTTAGAAATCATACCTGGAACATTTAATTTAGCAGTCTACTCTCTTTTCGCTATGTCACTAGAAAGAGCATGAACAGCACCCACTGTCACAACATTTCTCATGTGCCACCTGCTTCAAGCACACCTTTAGGCTGGGACTGTGGGCATCACTGAGTACCAGAAAAGTTTTCTGACTGCGCCTTTTTTCTTAGCAAACAGGGTATAGCTGCAATTGCTGCTGTGCAGGATCCCATTCACCAACATTTTGCTAAACTGGGGACCACCTTCTCCAGTTCAAATTTGCAAGGAACTGGCACAGTTGAAGTTTTTCACATATACTTTCCTGCTTATGCTGCAGTAAAAAGTGTATTCTACTAGATTCCTTAAATCGAAGTCAGCTTAATTCCTTAGGAGCAGCCAGGGCCCCTCGTATCCACAACCACCAAAGCTTACAAGTGCAGGGACTCCCTCTGAGAAGCTGTGCACAACGCGGCCATTCTGAATCTGGCCATAAGAGGGAGATAAACCATTGCTTCATTTCTCGGTCTTGATGCCTCCTTACAAAACCCGAGCAGATACAGGACTCCAAAGCCTTTGCTGACGCCTCTGAATCAGCTCGGCAAGGTATGGAGAAAGCTCTCACTAAGTGCTTTCATGAACTCTGACTAGTCTAATGCAAATCACACAGCAGATACTGTGATTTCTGAAGAGGTTTAATAGTGGGAAACATACCAGCTAAGATTAGGGAGAAAAGTGAACAGCCCAAGTGATCAAAGAACAAAACCACAGATTTAGGATGTGAAGCTGTAAATTCTGACCTACCCTAACCCGTAATTCAGTGATCTGGTCTGGTGCAAGAAAGGTTGAGGCCAAAACACCAGCATTAGTGCCTGCAGCCCCAGATGGCAGAGCCATGAGATTGTATCAGAACCATAGCTTCAGCTCTTGCATTTTTGTGATTCAAGCACCGAGCCCACATCAGTGCCAAGTCAGCCTCCAAAACATGACTGGGCAGTAACCAGCCCAGCAATAACTGCCCTCGTCTAGACACAGTCAGAAGGCACGGCACAGAGAAATGTGCTACCTCAGACATCAGACTGGGAGCTGGCTCCACGGAAAATTCCCTCTAGCACTGGCCAAGCCCAAGGAAATGCACCACAGCAGAACCAAGTCCAACCCACCCACCTAATGGATGGCTAAAGGAGTATGAGGACCTCGCATTTCACCAATTTCATCTTGCTAACTCTCATACAAGGAAACCTGTGCCTTTTTCACTAGTGTCTTTATAACAGATACCTGTTCACTTGGAAAAATAGAAAAGACAATCCCCAAACCAGTTCAGGTCATGGCCCTACAAAGAATTCACGTAAGGACAGAAGGTTGTGGTCTGTTTTGCAGAGCTGGGGAAGTCCAGGCACCTTCATACAGTAAATGCATCCATTTTGGAAGGGATTTGTAACAGAAACAGAAAACCATGACATCCACAACTTTCATATTTCAGTGCAACTCTGCAAAATAGAGATAAAATAATCCTGCTTCAGAGAACACTCACAAAACTTCACGTTTTCTTCAAGGGGGCAGCACAACCGCAGCAAAAAAAAATTAAAAAAAAAAAAAAGGGAAAAGGGAAAAAAAGCAACAAGCCCCATAAAATGCAACCATAGAACCTCCCCCCAACACTCCCTAGAGCATTTACCTCTACCAGCTCCTCCTGCTAAGACTTAATCTTCCATGTCAGTTATCTCCAACTTCTACCATCAAAACAGCTAAAATAAGGATCACCTTGAGCAAAACAACCAGTCTCAGAGGTCACTGCTGCCAGTTCCTGAGCTGGTCTCCACCAGCATCAGCCTGAGCTCCACACCTTCCACTCACTGACCTCCCCAACCAGCAAAAATGACACTGCAAATGCAAGATATTGCAAAAGGCACCCTGTGAACACAAGACCTTACAAGGGAACCCAAATAAAGTCCAGATCAACCTTATCTTGCTCAGTTCATCCCAGGCATATGCTGTGTTCCCCTCCAACTCAGCCCCAGCTGCAGAGGCTCTGCTGAATAATTAAGCTCACCTGCACCCAGGGCACACCTGAGCCACTGCCTTCCCCCCTCTCTGGGAAAAGCCATACTTTCAGTGAAAAGGATAATTGGCTATTTCCAACTCTGCTTGGATTTCCACTTTCTTCAGGGGAGTCTTACTGAAGTCATAATCCGATGCAAAAGACCATCTTTCCTGAAATGGTGGGGGAAAGTGGGATTTGGCAGCTGCTGTCCCCACAGGTGATACCTGATGGTTCTGGGTCACTACTGGCTTGAGCATTCAGAAGTGGCAGGTCCCCACAGCTGACTGCTCCCCAAATATCCCACCTCCTTCCTTCAGGAATGTCATGAAGGTGCAAGGGGTCTGGGGTGTTCAGCAGCCCACCCTGAGCAGCTCATTATAGGGACAGATTTCTTTAATCTTTTTTAATAGACAAAGCCTAGCATCATTTCTTGGGGGTACCAGGGCAGCTGGGATGTAGCTCCATCTTGAACAGATTTACATCGGCCTTCCTGACCCCCATCACTGTCAGAGAGCCACAGGGGTCTGGCAGACACCCGCTCCAGCTCCAACATGCAGAGGGAGAGGGTTGCTGAGGCAACAGCACGCCTTATTTAACTGTTCTTTAACCCATCTCACCCTTCCCCCCCGCCTGCCCGCCCGGCTGCCACTGCCGACGTGCACAACCGAGGGTACAGCTTTTATTAGGGTGGGATTTTGCAGTCGCTGGATTTATGGGACGTCCCCAACCGCCTGCCCTTGCCAGCGGCCCTGCAAGATGATGGGTTTGCACAGCTCAGCTCGGGGGCGAACAGCGGCTTCCCCAGCCCTCTGCAAAGGGCAGGGCAAACAGGTGAAAAAGAGTTTGATGGAAAAGACAAGCCCAAGGCACGAATCAAGACATGAGATTATTTTTTTTATTATTATTCTTTTCAGAGGGCCATAAAATCACAGTTTTTCAGATGGGAATGCAACTCCATCCCCAAGAGGCTGCAATTTTGCTGTTTGGCACTACCCTCACTGCGGGGCTGCTGAGAACAAGGGGCTGAAATGGGGTCAGTTGCCCCCTGGCATAGCTCTTCCAAACGTTGTGGTGCTTTTGGGGTGGAAAGTAAAACATCCATCTAGTTAGGAGGCTCACTAACTCTCAAATCCAGTTTCCTCACAAAGCATGTGTTTTGGGAAGCTGGTCTCCTCCACAGAAAACGGAAGAAAAAGTAGAGGGTTGGTGGGTAAACCTCACCCTGGTCCCTGTTGGTTAAGCCATGTTTTTGCAGGTTTTATATCAATGCAGGTTTTTCTGTTGGGGTTTCATGGGTAGCACAGGGGCTGACAGGCAGACCCAAGAAGAGGGGGAGTTACACATCCCTACGAAAGCCTCACTGCCCTGCGGAGCTGCATGAAGTAACTTATAGTGGGAGTTTATACACAAAAACCAAGGAAACAAAAGAATGAGGTTCTGCCAGGTATGGAAGAACCATCTTCATGCCACAGTAACCTTAGGGGCAAGGGCTAGCAAGTCTGCAGCACCACAGAGTGCACATCAACACATATATGAAGCCCCTGAAAGCACCCATATGAAGAGGCAATTGATTTCTTGGCCAATACAGCAAATACAAAAAATTAAGGGAAGCATGCATTTGGGTATGTTTTTAATTAAATATTAGGTCCCTCTGCAGCCTATCGCTCCCTAGCAAATAGCCATTTGGGAGAAGTGCTCACTATCCCAAAGTCAGGGAAAACTTCCAAGCTCGTAATAAAGAAACGTGGCCCTGAAGGTTTTCCTAAACAGGATTATTCCAAGTCTAAGGACAAATCTGGGTTTTGCTTTGATTATCTGTCATGTCACCATTAGAAATATCCATGAGATGATTAGCTGCCTTGGAATTTGGTCTCATCAAACAACCCCCCTAGTTTGTCCCTCTTAAGTTCAGCACCTCATCTGTTACGCCCAGATGATAAACCTCCCAGCCAGAAGAACGGCTTTACCCTGGAGGCTTTCAGGATTGGGAAGACAGCAGTTCTGAGAAGCAGTAGGACAGAAGACAGAACTGCCTTTATGGGTTTGAATCGAGCTGTGATGAATAATTTGTCATTTTTGTAGATGCAATATGTATTTCATCCCTTACCTCTGTGAGAGCTATGTACTTGGCTGCAAAGAGTGAAATCAAAGGGATACTAATAAAACTGGACTGAAGTGAAGGCAGATCTCAGATACCAGCCTGCAGGACCCCGAGTCACTGGGATTTATTGGAAGGTGATCAATGGAGAATACTCCCAGCCAAACCATCAGTTCCAACTTCTGTAAGCATTAACCCAGGGCAGTTGCAATGTGAGAGCCCATCCAAAAGAAATAAAGGCATGGAAATAATGTTCTTGGGGAATGGAAGAGGGTTCCAAAAGAAACAAGTTTACAAGATACTGGCTCATAATGGTAATTAAATCACTCACTGAAAAGCAGCTAAATGAGATATAGCAAAGAATTGGTCAAAACCTCAAGACTTTAATCAGAAATAACTGGAGAGACTTTTACTGGTTTCAGTGGAGGGGGAGAGAGCCTGAATGGGCACAGGATACCCCTAAAGAGGGTTCTTCAGAAAAAGGTCTGAGGAATATGAGGAGGAGGCTGCAAACGAGATGACTGAAAGTGCCCATGTTGTGGCAGGACCCTGCCCGTGAAGGATCTGTTCCCATCCAGCACTTTCCACCAACACTTGTCTCACTGCAAAATAGCACATATTAATATTGCTGACACTTACTGTATCATTCTGGAGATCTGAATTTTATTTATACAAAAGTCAGAGGCAAGCCTAAATGGCAATAAAGTCTCAGAAAGTCCTAAAAGTTCTAGGAATTCTGAGCATTTTATTAGGTGAACTAGCAATCCTGCAGTAAAAATAGCTTCGGGTTTCGCTGTTCTATCTTCCTTTTCCACATTGCTTTGAGCTTTCAAGATGTTAGAGTTCAGCCTGCAATATGCCTTGGGCTGCAGGCAAGGAATAGGTTTGTAAACCATTATGTGCCACTTTTGCAGAATATGGGAGTCCTTCCCATCAGCAATGTTCTCTCTCATTTCTAGCAGAAGATGGTAATAAGCATAAAAGAACAAAATCTAACTGATGGGACTTAAAACAATCAGAAAGAAAATTATGACAGCAATTATGACAGCTCAGTGCTTGGCAACACCTTCACCTTTCCCAGATGTCAGAGGATAAGCTATTTTTACTGAAAAATGACAATAGAAACCAGGTCTTATTTGGACATCTGCAGCAGAAATTGATTTTAAGTGATCTGAGCTTTGAAAATGGGGTTTGGAGGCAACTCATTGGGCTTTGTTTTTCTGGAAAAGGGGAAAGGCCAGGCCATTTTCACATTCTTGGTACAGGATCAGTCTTTTCACTGGAATGCCTGTCAGTCACATTTAAATATGTGCAATATTTACTTTTTTCACTCTCTGGACCTAGACATTTAATAGGCTTTGATTTTATACTTTAGCATTGGATGAGATTAAAATGGCACTTTCTCTTTTAGGGCACATCAGAGCTCCCAATTTTTTTCAAGCTTTTTTGTTTCCCCCTTGCAGAACAGAGAAAGCTATTCCCCAAGCCACAACATTATTTCCCTGTTCCATCTCAGCCGAGTCATAGTTTCATCTGCCATCACCGCTGGCCTTCCCTTTGCAGCTGGTGACCAGCAGTGCTAACCTAAGCCTGGCTCAGATTTATCCATCAATCGGTTCCATCATTCCTGCCGGAACCCCACGCTCAGCCCCAGCTCAAGCCTCCCTTCTCCCTGAGCATCTGCTGAGCACACCGAGTCCGAGGGCAGGAGCACGTCAGCTCCATGTGGCAGGAGCGCTTGATCCATTGTAATATTGAGTTTCATCACGCAGCCTTCAGTTATATGACCCGGAATATTTGACCCGATGTCAGAGGGGGCCTCGGACTACTGAGATTTTCCCCAGGGCACCCTGCCCTCCTTCTACCAAAGGAATCTGATCCAGCAACCGGAAAGAGTGAGAATTTTCAGCTGTCCCCAGCCCCTGTGAAACGGTCTGAGCTACATGTGTCTAACGTAAGGTGTCCCTTATCCACTTGCTTTCTCTTCTTTTCCTCTCTAGGTATTAATCCTGCACTAATTTCTACTAATAGCCACATAAAATACTGTGATAAATTAATTTCTTGCAAACTCAATGTGTTGTTCCTTATTCATTGCATCTTTTCACAGCCCCACACGGGCTCCAGACTTGCAAGGTGCTAAGCAGCTGATAACCCTGTTCTCCACCAAAATCAAGGCTGGTGAAAGGCACGCAGTATTTTGCAGAATCAGACTGTGCTTGTACAATTTGTTTCATTCTCCACTGAAATCCATACACCCCTCGGAGCAGAAAAGGGCAGACATTTAAGACAAATTAACCACAACATTTTAGAAGGGAGTGTAAATAAAAACTACAGCAGCATGGTTTTAAAAGGAAAAAGAAAAAATAAAAAGGGGCAATAGCCCAATGGATGCAAAACGTTGGATTTTCATTGTTTCACCAGGTTAGTACCTCAGTTGTGCATTTCATCAGAAAAGCAGGGTCTCCCACAATAAATCGTGGCCAGTGTTCGCTCGCAGACATCACTAACTAGCCCTAAGGCTTTCTAACTTGAGCAAGCAGAGGCTGATGAACCTCTCCTAAGCCACTCAGCCATTCACTGCCACCACTGCATCACATCGCCTCCTAGAGTGGCCAGTTTTCCATGGGAGACTCCTGTGGAAGCATCACTGTGCCTGTGCTCCCTCACATCCACTTCACTGGCCTGTAAAGAACTACATATCAAACAGGGAGATTGTTCCTGATATCAAAACTCGCAGCAGTCGGGACTTGATCCCACCCACTCCCAAATTCATTATCCTTGTGTTTTCTAACCCTGCTGACTACAAAAGGCAAAGTACCAAACTCCGCTGGCTTTAGGAGGTGAAACAAACCTCTTGTGTAGGAAAAAAGCCTTTCAATTTTATTTTCTTGCAATGTACTGTTTTCAAGCAGGAGGGTATTTTTAATGACCACAGAGTTTTGAAAATGAAGAAAGGTATCCGAGTCTACAGTTATTTAAACGTCAGCATAATAAAAAACAGTTTTCAGGCTTTAGCAGCTCAGAGGTGAAAAACTCTGAGTTTTTGCAGATAGGCCTGCAGAAGCCACACTTGAATGGGCTTCTGCCCCTAAACAATACACATTTCACAGATGCCTCATCTATATACTCTGAGTCCACAGTGTAGGGACATGTCTCGGTCTAAAAGTGGCTGGTACTGGGCTGTGGGTGATGATGATCCAAACATTCACATCTTGCTGACAGAAAAGCAATGTTTTGGCCATAGCAATAGTGTGGGTGAGAGTGTCAGCTAGCAATTGTTTGATTGTCTTATTTGTTCACATGCCATCTAGAAACTGTGCTTTATTAGGCTAGAAGTATACAAAAGAAAAGCACACCGAGGATGCAGTCAGGATCTTCTCTGTTCCGATTCCAGCTCCAGCTGGGATGCTATGCTTGACTTGGGGTAACACTTTTAACCTCTCTGCACCCATTACCCCAACTTAGGAAAGCAATAACAACCTTTCCCCCACATTGGCTTTGTGATAATGAAGGTTTGAAGAATGTTCTGAAGATTAAATCCAGCCCCAAAACACACCCAAAAGCATCACAGTTGCTTAAAACTGAATGGCATAATGGATATATGTACAGCCACAGAGTCATTTGGGAAGTCCAGACAATGAGCACATCAATCAAGGCTGCTTCCTAAGACAGACATCTAAATAAATGCTAATGAAGTAATTTCTACAACACCCCCAACCAATGGGGGCTGCAGTACTTAAAAGTAATAACAACAGTGAGAACAGACTGTCCGTTAAAAAACAAAATAGGACATTGAAAGGCCAAAAAAGAAAGCAACAGTTTGTGCATTTCAGAGCTCTGAGAAACGTTGTACCTTTGAGCCAGGCCTTTGTTTGAGTGAAGGCTTTTTTTCTTTCAGCCCTCCCTTACTCTCACTGCCTGCTTTATCATTCATGCTTTTTTCCTGCCACGTACCCAGATGCTACAAGAATGGGCAAACTGTGGGCCTAACTGAAGTCTACTGGCATCAAAAGGCTCCCGTTGACTTTAACAGACATTTAACTAACCTTCTATAAATCACTGAGAGTCAGTGATTAAACAGACAGCCCCTTCTGAATAGGGGAGAGACTATAACATTATGCCCCTGAAATTTAGCTCCTATATTAACTCCAACCCTGTATGCTTGGGGGGCAAGTCTACATCTGCTTTACTGCACCACCTCCATCCTGAAAATATTTCAAAGACAAGGACAGTTTCTCCAATCCAGGGGAGAACTTCCATAATAGTGTCCTTATTTGCGGAGTTATATCCAAGCTGGTGGAATCTACCACCCATGGTGGAGGTTCATTTGAGGTCCATGACACACTCTCTGAATCCTGAATCAACTTCATTAACACAAGTAACTAATTGACCAGCTAGCTTTTCACAGTTGCTGCAGGTGCACTGGTGTGCCAGCTCACAGAGCCTTCCCAGCACACAGCTCACTCCCGTGCCTCAGTTAGTTACATGGAAAATTTTGCAGCTGCATAAAGAACAGCACTGACACACACCTCATCTCCGTGGGCTTGAAATGTGACTAGAGTCGTGTCTTGTGGTGCACATTGCATGCATATTTGACCATGTCATCTGCCTGAGAAGTCACTGACCTCCTGAAGTCCTCCCTCTGAGCAGGCTGGGACAACCATCTTTCACTCATCTGTTAACACCTGCCAGCCAGTCACCAGTTCCTTCTGCACAAAGCAGCACTGGGCTGACAAGTTTGATGATCTGCAGATGATGTTCAGCCTTGAATCATGAGCCGCCTATCTCCAGGAAATTTTATATCACTGAAAAAGCGAAATGCTCAGCTCGCTAATGGGACGTGTAACTTACTCCTGACTCCAGGCCATTCCCAAGTTATCTTTTCTTTATACTTGCAGCTAAAGCATTTTTAAACAAAGTTTAAAAAATTGTGAATACTGAAAAGTATGTTACAACTCAAAGATTTTTGTTCTGAAGGAAAAAAAAAATCCCCAAAATGACTTAATAAAAAAAGTAAGGAAAAAAACTACTGACCCACGTTACAGTGGCTGGGGATTGTGCTTGATGTACCTGTCCCTCAGCATTTCTCTGCTGCCAGATCACTCCCATAAGTCCCCTGGCAAGTGGAAGAAGCCCCAGTGTAGTCTTGGGGCTACACCAGTGCCAGGACAGCCCTGGGATTGAGGTGCCTCCAATCCCCAATTTTTTGCAAGCTCTGCAACACGTGGTACTAGAAGATCCCCAGTCTGGCTGGACTTGTCAGCACCAATTTGGCCCATCAGGCGTATGACAATAATTCCTAGGGTTTACGCTACTCTTCTACACTTCCCAAGTATCATTGGTTTGCAAAGAACAAAAACAGAAAGCCAGGTTCTAGCACCGGTGTCAGACTCTGGGATGAATTAATGAAGTTCCCATCAAGGAAGAAGAGCCACAGCCTGGTGGAGAGTAAGTGAGGACCAGGACTTACCATACAGAGTAAGTTTTTTTCTCTTGAAAGTGTTTCTGCCAGCTATTAAATTTTGCTAGATGTTCCACATACTTTCCTACCTTTCTCCAAGAACTGAAATTTTCGCCTTAGCTTTTAAATACATTATTAGTCCAGCCTTAGTCCTGTCTGAAGTGTAACAGATACACCACACTTAGCATTTGCCTAAGAAAAGACACATCCTAAATGCAGCGCCAGCTCTACCCAGTAACCACTTTTATACCTTGGTCAGGCCAGTCTTTTTGCCCTGTAACTCCGAAGAGTCCCAGTCTATGCCTCGGACCAGCTCTGGTCTTCCCTGTGTTGACGCTATTTTTGAGTTTCAGCACTGGCAGTGGATGTGCCTGTGCCACTAGCAGATTCCCTGCTCAGCAACATCTCCTGATGCTCCCAAGGTCCCTCCCTGCCCTTGCTCTGTCCTGCACCATGCCTAAACAACCCTAAACACTTCCCCTTTCCCAACACAGCCGTACCTCTAGATGGCTGTCAAGCACGGCACATGTCAGCGAGAGCTAGCCCAGACACTGTGACGGGGATGTAAGAGATTAGGCTAGTATTAGATTTCGGTCTTCCAGACATTTGTGTGAACTGGCTTCTTCCACTTTAACTACTTTTCGTTTCAAATTTTTCAGCCAAGGGCTGCATCCAGACTGTGACAAATACACTGCGGCACATACTGAATGCAATGACTTAGAAAGAAGACACATTCATAGCTGAGGTTCGCGGACAGAGCTGCACAGCCATATCTTTTGTGTCATCCACAAATGTAGCCCACAGCTAGTTCTCCTCAGACAAGACTTCATGCCTGTGACTTCAGCCAAAAAGCTGTAGAGCAAGTTCACACTGTCATTCCTAGTACTCTTCATGCTTTCCAAGCAGTCCTTGACTACATGAGCTTTCAAGTTAGGATGATTCTTTCCCTATTATTTTTATTTATTTTCTTTACAGTATTTCCATTGTTTTTTAATTTCACTTGGGGCGGAGAGGAGGGAAGAAGATGAAGGGAGGTCTACCTCACTGTCCTAGTCCTACACATCAAAAAACCCAGCATGCAGTTCCTGTTCCCAGCTCAGCCCATCCAAGCCCAGAAAGTGCCAGTGCTGCTGCCATTGCTGTTCACCAGTAACAGCAGAGCTTGGTGGGCTTCTGAGAGAAGGGGGGCAACGCAACTGAGACCGCAGGAGCATCTTGACTGGTGTAAGATCCCATTGTCCCCTCTAGCTGCCAACCAGTGGGGTGACCTCCTCCAAGAACAATGAGACCCAGCAGCTCCCCAGCAGAGATGTGCCACCTGCAAGGACCCTGAGCTTTTCTCTCCTCCACCAGCCTGAAAATCTTTCAGGTCAATCCTGGCATCTTTCACCCAGGTGGAGGAGAATAGCCAGAAACTGCACTCACATCAGCAGTGCAATTGGCAGATCACAAGTTTGTCAGCCACAGCCATCAATTTAATACCCGTTTTGTCTACCAAACTTTCTGTGCTGCAGAAAGGAAGCCACCACACCAAAAAAAGACTTCTGCACAAAATGAGGCTGAATTCCTCCCTCAGTTGTACACAAGCAGCTTTATCACCTAAGAATTCAGGTGACAAAACTAGGAATGAGCATTTGGTTCAGTTGTTGCCTATGTGAGAGCCTCCAAACCCTTCCCTTGCTTGCCTAGCCAGTGCTATTTGTTCTGCTGTGCAATCAAGGCAAACCATATGCAAATGTACAGCAGCGAGCCCTCCCTGGAGGGCATCTCTAAAAGCTCAGCTATCTTTAAAACCGTTATGGTTAGGATTGGGGAATTGCAAATCTTCTAAGTATCTGCAATGGCTCCTGTGCTCCACACAGATGCTGCTGCTGCTCCCATCCAGGGCTCGGCTATTCTCAGTGAGTGCCTGTGGAGCACAGCTGGCTTCAGTCCTTTCCTTCCAAGATTGCAGCTCTGTAGTGTTCAGGAAACACAATAAAAGGGACTTCTCTTGTGACTTTTCTTGGTATTTTTCACAGCGGGTGAATGGGCCCAACTTCTCTGGAAGTCCGCACAAGCTCAGCCCAGTTCTGGATAATACAGTCTAGTCCCACGAAAGCACAGCACATCTCTCATTTCAGGAGCACTGCAGATGAAGAATACACGCTGTACTTTCCCAGTGCCAAGGGAAAGTTGGTCACATCGTGATTATCTGATGATGAAAAAGAGAAATACTTGGAAAAGCTCTGGAGCAGTCTGCCTGTTTGAGCAGAGCGTCCCAGCCTCGCCATCCTGCCGCCTGTCTTGAACAAACACCGCAAGCGGCAGCACAAGGTGCTGTGGGATCAGCCCTGATGTTTGTGCACCTTCGGCAAATTTTAAATTGGGAGCAGCTGCTAACAAACTAGCAGGGATGTTTTATAGCTTGCTGACAATGCCAGATTCTGCAGATATTACAGTCCGTACTCAGTGGCATCTCTGGAGTATTCCATTTTTACAAGCATTTCCCAACACACCACCAGGAATGCACAAGAAGTGCTCACATTTATGCCACTGGGGATCAGGAATGGTTCGTCCCCTTCCACAGTTGGCCCAGACATGCTCCCCACACTGCAACCAACCCAGAAGCATGAACTCAGCGGGGAAGTGCTGGCGTCTGTCCTCACCGGGGTTTTACAACTGTTTTAGGGCACCAGCAGTGCATCCGTTATCAGACGTGGTACTCCCTCACTTGAGAAATTATTTGTCTCATCAAGGGCCAGTTTGCTTGTTTAGAAAAGGAGATTATAATATTTATTTCCCAGCAGAGATGGAAAGCCTCATCAATCGTTACTTAAGCAACTGAAGGTTTTTATTTGGATGAGGCTAAGTAAGTGTAAAATTATAGAGGGGATTAAGACATATTAAGGGGTGCCTCTTAGTCAAAAATGCCTCCTGGTGGGCTGGGAATTTTTCCAAGAAGCTAAACATAACTTGACTTGCAACACCACAAAGTGAGTATCTTGTGCTATCGTATCACTCCCTGTGCTTGCAGTCGGCAGCTCCAGCAATGGCTTAGAAATCCACAGCCTGACTTGCTGTCTGCAGGTCCGCATCTGATGACAGCTTTAGCGACCACACTCAGCTGTCTCTGGAAGTGAGACTTCATCGGTCCTTGCACCTGGCCGAAGGGTTTCACCCACAAGCAAATAGAGACGTGCCTCAAACCCTGCTCGCTATCAGGTCTGGCACTGCTGTGAACTATCACTTTCAGCAGCTTCACTGCCCACAGGTCCTTATCGCGGATCCACCACCTTCAGGACAGCACTCAATTTTTTTAACATAAGTTATCATTATTCTGAAAAAAAAAGTATCATATCCTTTCTCTGCATGCTGTCACAACAGTGTTGCTACATCACTTTAAAGGAATGGTGTGCACATGCATAAGTACACTTTATCATTACAATTTTTCTTTCTTTATCACTTGAACTCATCCAAAGAGATTTGAACAGGGATTCCAGGTCTGTCCTTTCCATTAGGAATAAGATTGTGCCACCTTTTACCCATCACAATGACCCAGTACCGTATTTCTTGCACCTCGCATGTCTCAAGGGTGGCAGTAAATCAGAAAGTGCAAAGATTTTGCACACTAGGAGTAATATTTCTTTTAAAAAATAATCCCAGTGTTTCATTTCCTTTCCCTCAATTTGCTTGAAAATTGTGCAACAGACATCTATTTAAGACTAGATAACATATAAGCTGCAGTGTCAAATTGCAAGACAGCACTGGATTACCTTTGGATTGGATGTTTAGAAAGGAGACTTTGCTTATTTTTTTGAAAGAATAGGGGAAAATATGCTGTAGAATATTTTGGAGGTCCTGGGACTTCTGGTTGTGTAACAACCAAAACTTCTCTTGAGTCATTATACCCTCCTCTTGTTAAGTTCTCATTTGTTTTCACACATATGACATATTAGCTTCCTACATCAGTGGGTGGGAAGATCGTACCTGCTTTATAATTCTTTATAATACTGCTTTCTCCTTCCCTCAAATAATTTCTTCCAAAAAAACCCTTTCAGGTAATCAGAGTCTGCCCATGGAACTAAAGAGAATCGCTGTCTCCTGACAATGACATATTGCCTCTATTTTAGGAATGCTAAAAAAAATCAGGGAGTATATTTTCTGAACTGAACCTGGAATCCTCCTCTTGATACTGCAAAGGCACACGGTGCCTGCATTGAACAGAAACCTAACAACGTGAAGATAGATTCAGAATAAAAGACAAGTATTTTCCAGTTTTTAGGAGAAACTGAATTACGACACCTAAGGACCGATCCCCCCCCTCAAACTCCCTTTATGCGGCTTTGTCCATGGAAAAGCTGATTGCCTTCAGGATAGGATTCAGGACCTAGGACGGATGCAGCATGCTCCATGTGAAAGAAAGAGACAACAGAGCATGAGAACAGCTGATGAGGAGGTCCCAAGGGCACAAGAACCTGAACAGCAGCTGCTGTGAATATCTGCCCTCCTCCTCTCCTCAATTCTGCTGTTCTTAAAAAACAAGCATATGTTTTTTTCCTTTGGTCAATCTTAGAATGAAACAGGTTAGCACTTGGTTCTCAGGAGGCAGAGATGAGTGCAGCTCAGCTGCTCTGAATGGCCACAAACCCATACAAAGGCTTGTGAACCTTTCAGGTCTCCTGCTCCTCCTCCCCTCAATTGCTTGACACCACACAGCCACTGTCCTTGGCAGGGCGTATCACAGGCTGGCATTCAAGACACAGTTGTGCCTTTTTCAGTCTAAACACTTAAAATGTAATCCTTGAATCCTCTTAATGCAACAGACATGTTTCTGTCCAGAATTAGGGAACTGGGACAGGAGTGATGCGGCACAGTTGACCATGCTTTCTCACGATCTCCAGCAGACCTCTTTTCCCCAGGCCATCTCTGAGAAACATGCTGGCCTGAAATGGCTGGAGCAACCCAGGAGCTGGATGCTGCCCTATGGTTCTCCTTTCCTGAGCTATACAACAGCCACAGAGTGACTGTCCATCTCATCCAAAAGCAAGGTAAAACCAAGCGCTTCCTTGCTCCGTTACAACACGATCTGCTAGTAGGGAGGCAAAACCTCATCTTGCAAGCAGGCACTCAACAGGCTCATGAGCCCTTTCAGCTCCCAGCAACTGTGTCCTGAGGCCCTACTCAGTCCCAGCACAATTCATGACATGGGTTTATCTGGGACAACCAAGAGAGAACTTGTGCCAACAGAAATCGGACCCAGCTCAGAAAGGAGGGGTCCCCCGTGTCTGTAACACAACCCCCAGAACAGCCAGGGATCTTTTCTCTGTAACCAGATCCTCTGACTGCAGCAAAAAGGGACTTTGCCAGCGGTAACCAGACTCACCTCCCTCCAGCTTCCCCTTCTCCCTTTCTGATACAAGGGATCCCTTCTCACCCTAAAGGATCCCAACAGTGCACAGTCCTGTTCTCAGTACCACAACCCCAACCATTCCCACTCAGAAAGAGATACTGCTTTCGAGATAAAGCAATGTCAGCATCTTCTTGTCTTCAGGTTCACTTGCAGCTCCCTAAGGACCATCCTGAATTTACCTGGAAGGGAACATGTGTTTCAGTGAGAGCTCATAGCCAAAACCTGTATTTTTTTGACGTGGAGGAACAGGTACTAAGTAAGAATTCTCATAGCTGTTGTACAGATCAATACTTCTCAAGAAACCAGATAATCAGACCACATTCCTCATTTAATAACACACAGTAAGAGTATCAGTATATTCTATTATTAGCTTGGTACTGCTAAAGGATGCTCCCCGTCCCTTTTCTTACCCTGGAAATAGCCTACAGCTGCGACTGCAAATTTAAAGAGAAGGATTAGAAGTGGTGATGTTGACATAGGTACCGATAGGCCAATACAGAAATTGATGGGGAAATAAAAGAAGAGCTTAAAACTCCTGCTGTACCACTCCCATGACTGGAAGTTTCCATACCTGCAAGATGAAGTAGTTGAGGTCAGAAACGGCCATCTGATGAGTTTTCATTTGATCCTTTTTCTTACCTGTTTGGATGGCTTCCCAGAATTTCTGTCTCGTACACACTTCTTTTTTCCTCTGATAATCCCCTCAGGCTAGTCCAGAAGAGTCCATTCAGATGTCCCTTGACTGACTCTCTCACACACACAATTGATTGACTCTTACCTATTACATGCATAAGGGTCATACAAAAAAATACATTTACAACAGGAAGCCTTTTTGCCAAGAACAGCAGTCCTTTCAGGATAGGACAGCACATATGCAGAGGTTTGCCTTTCCTTCAGCTGTGTTCAAACCTGTCATTTGTGCTTCCCAAGCACAGATTATTCTGTGCTGCAGCCCTGCGTTTATGGTTGCCAATCAACTTCTGCCGATTTTAGAGTCACCATAATACATCAGTACGAATTAATGTTGATGGCCCAAACCTTTGCAAGTCTTGGAGCAGGCTCATCTTTCCCCATGTTCTTTTTACCCCCAGATCAAAAAGTCGTCAGAAGAAAATGCAAGCCTCATGCCTAAGCTTCAACAAATCTGCTGTTCAAAAACTTTGAAGCAAGATCCAGGCAGGCTCAGAGGTCTCATCCTGACACTGAAAGCATTTAAATGTCAGGAGGGGCAGCCCACAGAGCACTGGGGATATGTCTGGAGCACTGCAGTCAGCTGCCACTTGCTCTCTGCCTTAGCAAGACAGACCAGCATGTCCCATTGTCTGCTGGGACCACAGAAATATTCATTCTGCCACACAGCACAACCCAAGTGGATTCCTGAGCTGCTTCTCCCACTCCATGCTGGCATTGGAACTTGCCAGTAAAACAGAGGAAACCTGTGCTAAAAAAAAATTTTGCCACTCAGTAAGAGAAAATTATCAGTTTCCTCAAGGAGATGACTCAGAGGGGACCTGATAGTGTAGAGATAATAGGGAGGAACAAATAGCAAGCCATAGTTTAGCCCATAACATCCATTCCGAGATGGACCAAGCATTTGAACTGGCTCACATCGACCCCCCTTTGGCACTTGGCAGAAAATAAGAAGCAACAGCAATAGCTCTGTGCCCATTTGAATGTAGAGCTAGATCACTATGTACTAAGGGAACTGTGCCACCCATTGCCAGTTAATCCTGCTTTAAGGGCCCTGCAAGGAAGAACCCCTACAAAGTAATGAGAAACTTATACTAAACAGGAGGCGCTTTTCTAAAGGGACAGTTATACTCTGAGGGGAAGCAGGAAAACACGCATGGGACCGCTTTGTGCTGCCTGCTCAGTACTTTGAGTCCTATTTTCACATTTTTGTAATTATCACATAATGCATAATGTCACACAAAATAGGAGACGTCAGAGCTGTGCAGAGCCAAACTGAACAGGGGCAGGCACTGCACACTCCCTGCAGGGCAGCCCGGCCCCATCCCACCAGCCCTACACCCCACATCCCCCCTGGAGGCAGCCCTGCCTAGGGCAAAGCTGCTCCTGCCCTCCTGACTGGGCTCATCTGCAGAGGACAAACCCCTCACGCCACTTCTAGAGGGTTTAAATGAGGTGTCGGAACCTTAGGTGGGTCACAGCCTGCCTTGGACACTCACCAGCCCGCAGAGTCAAGTTTCCAAGCCAGGCACGTGTGCTCTGAGCTTTCTGAATTGAGGGAGTCCAAACACAGCCGGCCTCAAGGCGCCCCGCGGGGTCTGGCCAGCACCCTGTCCTCAGGGCACACGCGCATCCTGGCAGGACACCCATCCCCTGCTTTTATGCCTGTCTCCGGGACCGATGTGTGCCCCTTCCCAGGACACCAGCCTTATGAAATCCCTGAGATGACAATTCTCCTTCTCAGGAACAGGGCATAAGTTAAGCTTGTCACACAAGTGCTTCGCAATAGTTTAATTTAATATAATTTTTTTTTTCCCCCTCTAGCTACCGTAAGAGTGTGTTGCCATACAGATCAGCCAGACACCGCCTGTCATGCCTGCCTTGCTTTCCTCCCCATTCCCAATGGCTGTGTCCTTTCGGGGCTCCAAACTCCCCCTCCTGAGGATCTCTTCCCAGGGCAACCCTCTGGCCCTATGTTCTCCAGTCCTTCTTCTCAGTTCAGACACCTTTGGTGTCCCCTTTGCTCTGCTGCAGCACAGGCCAGCAGCTCCCTTGGTGATCAATGGTTTCTTTGAGACAGGGCAGATAACATGGGACTGGGACTTCATAAACCCTGGGAGATTTGCTATGAGCTCATGAGAGAGGACGGAGGCTCCAACTCCATGGAGTACCTGTGGTCTGGTCCTCTGATGAGGACACATCCATGCACACTCATTTTGGCTCCAGTATCCTAGCATAGGAGTGTTCCTTTCTTCAGATTCATTTACACAGCTATGTTTTTCCAAATTTAGGTCATACATAGACTTTTCATCCTCACGCTTGACCCCCACAAGTCAACCTCTGCTCCACTATCAGAACTACTTGGCTGAAAGTCACTCTATAAAAGTAAAGCCCGAAGCAATATGCAAACAAGTTTAGCCATGACTGCCAAAAGGCCAGAAACGTTGGGAGATTTTTGTAACTGAACCTGTTAAGAAGTATAGAAATTATCCCAAAGAGAGAGCTTCCTCCACAACTGCAGGAAAATACCTTTTCTTTGAACCCAAAAAGTTTTGTTCTTTTTTCTCCCTGACCTGCAACATACTAAGCTAGGCAGAAATACCATGTCCCGGTGCTGTGCAGCAAGGATGAACAACAGGGAGGATAAAAAGTCTCTTTTTTCCCCTCTTATAGGAAAGTATTATACAACTAACCAGCTGTGCTACTAGAGGGTGGGAGCGGGGGGGCTCCTCCAGGAGCACTGGCATGCTCTGTTGTTACTAGACTAAATACATCGTTGGGCTTCTCCATCCGAAACTTCTTTACAGAAAAGCTACACAAAGTAAATCTCTTCCTTCCAAGGCCAAAGCCGTTTGAGTGCCAACTCCCAGCTCCGAGCAGATGTCCACATTTGGTTGGGCTGCAAAGCCCCCGAGGAGCAGAGGGCTTGCCCTGGCCAGGTGTTCCCGTCTGTGTGGTGCAGCCCCTGCGGCATCATGGGCTGGAGGCAGCTGGTGAGGGCTGGTGGTGTCAGACAGCCCCAGTGCTAATGAACTGAGAAGCACCAGAGGAAATTCTTCGTAGGGGAGATGGGAATACAACCACCAGGCAATCAGGGGCATTTCAGTCACTTAGCATGAAGCCAAAGAGTTGCTGCGTAACCTTGGGTAAGTGGCTTAAATTTTTAAGAGGCAGGGTTGAGCTGCACAGCAGGTCTCTGAAGAAAGCTACTCTATTACTGGCTCCAGGAGGGAGTGTCAGGACAGAGAAAGAAAATGGGATTTATTATTAGAGATATGTTACAGAAAGAAATGAGATTCAGCACTGCTAAGGTTGCTTCTAAGTCTGAAGCCGGAAAAAGCTCGAGGCTGAACTAAAACCTCTCCTCCTGCACCATGTGTGAACTGATGAAGATTGACTTAGGAATTTCTCCCTGATCCTCACTGCCTCCAACACAGTGATCACGGCTGCCCGCAAAGTGCTGTGCACTACTCAGAGATGCAGCATAAACTCCAAAGCGCCAGTCTCTTACTTTGGTGAACCCCTGATTTCACGTGATCCCAAGAGGGGACTGAATTGTAAGGAAATCCATCCTGATGCAGGTAAAACAAGAGGTCAGTTCATTCACAGGAGACATACAAAGAGGCAAAGCCAGCAGACTGTACAGCAATCTCTTTCTTGCTGCTTTAAAGAAACTTGCAGCATCAGGCAAAATTGGAGCTTTAACCCAACAGCAATGAAATCGTCTTTCACAAAAAACCTCTGCTTGCATCTGAACTCTGCCTGCATCTGGCAGCTGAGAACACTGCCAAGCCTTTAACCCTCTGATATTAACAGAAAGAGATATTGATGAGTGTCCCTCTGGCGAAGGAAACCAAATGGTGTTTTTAACTTCAGTGGATTCTTTACAGATTTTCAATTCCTTAGCAAGTCTGTTGCTCCAGACTGGGGTGTAATTGAGATGCATTAGCCACTCACTCAAAAACTTTCCCAGGAACACATGTGCACACACACAGACTACGCATTCAGATATAAATACATACCGTACCTGCACATGCATTAAGCTGCTGTTCATGGGCTGTCTGGACATTTCCCCTGCCAGCTCGGCTGCTCAGTCAGTTGCGGCTCTCAACACTGGCAACTCGACATGACAAATAAAGGAAACATAGAAAACCAGCTTATCACTGCTGGATACCTGGCCACAGCCACGATAAACAGAAGAGGGTCTTTTAAGGACCAGTCCTCATGAAAGACAAGGACATGGGGGGGGTTCACCCCAAGAGGGATGGTGAACCTCTTAAAACCAACTCTACAAATGAGTGCAGCACCTTGCTGATAAGCCCATGCCAACTCTTGATTCTGCACTGTCTCCTCACCAGAACAAGCCACCATCTGTGCCCAGAACAGTGGAAAATCTCCTTCAAAAAAAAAAAAGAGAGAGAGTGGAACACAAGATGTGCCAAGATTACTTCCATTTCAGAAGGCAAGATCCATCAATGAATCCTAAAGCACTTTATGAGAACTAAGCATCAGCACCACACAGCATCTATCTCTCCATCTGCAGCAGGGAGAACTAATACACAGAAAAGGAATTGAGGCACAAAAATCGTATGTTTATCATCTGAAAACATAATCTTGTAATCAAACCAGTATGGTAACTTAATCGCTTGCATGCAAGGAAGGTCTCTTCAGCAGGGAAGTTTATACTCTTTCCTGGAGAAAAGGGGGAAAATTATTCTTAAGGGAACCAAAGATTTTTGGACATGGAAATAAACTGTTTACAACTTCCTATTGACAAAACTTCACAAATCTAAACAGTTGATCTAAACAATCAAAAAGCTGATTAAAAGATTGTGGAAAGAGTAAAACTGATAAACAGAGAATTTTATCAGCTTTGTACAACAGTCAGTGGCCAAACTGTTAATCCAAACTTTTAAATGTTTATTTGGAACATCCTTAACAGGGCCTCAAAATTTTGCTGTCTATCAGTTTGAGGTCATAATATCATTTCATTTACATTGTCTTCCACACATACACCTCTTTTAATGAATTGTCATAGTTACTTTGGCTTTGGCACATGATGAAGTCTTACATGGCCAAATGTCTTCAGAAGTCTACGCCCAGCTTAATTTGAAGGTGTTTTATCTGGACATTCAGCCACCAGTCCATTTGCTCTTCAAAGAGGAGAGAAACTGGAGGTCAAACTGGCTTATTCAGAGAGGAAATAGCTTATTCTGAAGCAGCCAGTGAAGTGACCACTTTGATTACCTTGATGTAAAATAACAGGATTTGGCCCAGTCATTATTTTTCCACCAACTATTTCATAGACGCCAAGGAAAGCAGTAGTTATATCAAGTTGAGACAACAATCAGGTCACCAAGCATTTTTCCCTTCCAGGTCTCCAAAGTACTGCAGGCTTGGAAGAGCCCCTGTGCAGGCCGGGCAACTGCAGGCATCCGATGTGCATGTGCTGTGCTCGCCTCAGTTTAGGTATTTGCACACGGGAAGGAAGAAACTTATCTTTCAGTATCAGGGGAACCAAGGAAGAGGTTGAAGAACTGCAAAAGTCATGTCCCAGTGTTCATAGGCTTTACTTCAGCTGCTAACTGCTGCTTCCCTGAACAGTGCACCTGCTCCCTACATGTCTTCAAGTCATAGATACAGAATTTTCCAATGAAAAGCAAACTATAGTTTGCTATTCCCCCCTAGAGCCAGTAAAACTTCAAAGAAGTCAAGGTGCTGTTTTCCTTCCTGTGTTTTCAGAGGGTCTCCACTCTTACCTGGGACCAGGACACCACAGCTACTCTGAATTTCACAGCAGTTGCTCACCAAGAACTCAGGTCCGCCTGCTCTGAAAATATACACCTGTATCACTCCCCATATGGCTGATTTCCCTCTACCTCAAGCACAAGGGAGCCTATGTGACACAGCTGAACTATTCAGATCATATCCCACAGAGGGCAATAATACTTCTACCCATTAATTAGGTGCATTTGTTACTGGAAATGATGGTAAAGTGGTTAAGGTTGAGGAAATAACAAAAGAAAACCTCAGAAAATAAGACTTGATTGCCCAACCCTCACCTTTCCAATCTGAGCACTGCAGATGCCATGCCTGGTGGTCTAGCAGAGGTCAGGTCTGCAGTGAAATGCCCCCTCCCACACAAAAGCCAAATCTCATCATCACAGCCTGGAGGGATTAGGTCAGTCTAACTTGAACTAAACTTTGGAAACCAAAGAAGATTGCATAGGATTAGTCAGTGGGTAACACAAAACCTCAAAGCCACAATTACCAGGCAAGCAGCAGCCACTTTGCCCAAATTGCTCTCAGCCATCCCAGCCATTGTATTTGTGGGAAACTAGGAGCAGGGAGCACCTGATCCCTCCAGCTACCCCAGAAGGCAGCTCCTGGCCAGCTCTGCCCGGGAAAAGCAATACACAGGTTTCCAGGACTGCCACCTCTTGAAAGACATGAAACCCACAGGGTGGGCAGCAGAGCAAGGTGGGAGAGGTGTCTGACATACACAGAGTTAAAAACCCTCAGAAAGGGGAAGGGAAACCAGCCCGCATTTGTGCCTATTCCTGGATATTAAAGAGCCTTTTAGGCATCTGAGATATTAGGGATCGTACTTGCTTGTTGCACAAGGGATGCTTTGAAAGAGCTACAGCCTTTTTATTCACATAAACTCACTCTGAGTTGCCTTTTCTTCTCTTTGGGCAGAAGTTTACACCAAGGTTTTATTTGGCTTCAGGGCAAACATGATGCTTTGCAGGAAAGTACTGTCAAACAGACCCCTCTCCTAGACGAGTAATTATGAGAACAAATAGCTCCTTCTTAACCCACAGGGGAGTCTGCCAACCCCTCTCCCTGCTATTCTCGGCTTTCCGGCTTATAAAGGGTTACCTGCATTCTAAATGAATGGCTTGTCCTGCTTGGGCTGGTCTGGAAGCAGAACAGATTTCAGCTGGCAGCAGGGCAGAGCTGTGCTGCAGATGCTTACTGCAGGTCACCCTGCAATGGTAAGAGGAGATATCCTCTGCCCTCCCAGGCAGGACTCAGGCAAGTGCACAGGGGTGTTGCAGCACTGCAGAGCAGGTTTAGATATGGCAGGTGCTCCACAAAAGAAACAAACAAGGCAACTCCTGGACTGAAGACCCTACAGACTAAATACAAGATGGTGCTACAGGCAAAGATAAATGTGCAGACACATTTTTAAGTAGTAGGATTAACATCTGGCTAGGATGCTGTGAGCTAGAGGGCCGTTATAATGGTGGCTGTCACTACACCAGACCTGGATGCGGCGGTCGGAGCACAGTGATGTTCTGGCCGCAGGAGTGGCAGGGTCCCAGCAGGGCTCCACAGCAGTCAGACAGCAGTTCAAGAAAGAAACTTCCAGCTGCAATCTCTAAGCCCAACTCTGAATTTTAGATTTAACTAAGCAGAAATGTTTTAGATTTGCTGTGAAATCTCTTTCTTTTCAACTTATTCTCATAAATCCACACAGAACATTCCTAATGATTGTGTTTTAACTGCAGTTCTACTATTGCCTTTGTCAAACAGGCCTGACCTTTATCTCACTTACCTAAGGGTAGTCAGCATTGGTCAAAATCCAATGATTTGTGAGGGTTCAGTGCCAGCTCCACAAGATGTCAGATCCTGACATTTAAGATTGAACAGAACTTCACAAAGTAAGAGGATTTCAAAAAAGGATCTATCACCTGCAGTGAGAGTAGATAACCTGCTTCAGTGAAATGAGCAGGACAGGGAGAATGGGTCCTTCATATTGCAAGTTGCAGTCAGTGTTGTGAGAGGCCCCTTCCACCAGGCATGAATTTAGGACAGTACACTGCTGTATAGATGGGTGGGACCCTGAATCCAAAATCCCTACCTGCACTAAGCATTAGTTATGAGTAGTGTCAATGAAGCGAAGGGCAGTTCTTAAGAAATAATGTGGAATCTGATGTCAGTAAAACTGCCAAAGCCTGACTCTTTGCGTTTATTGGCCAGCAAATGCAAAAAAGAGGTGCTGATGTTCAAAGCATGCACTCTAGATTCAGTAAGGAAAAGAATAAATCACACAGCAGCCAGTCATTAAAGGAGTTAAGTCTTCCCCTGAGCTGTATAACTCCACAGAGAGCAAATGGGAATGATCATATGTTTTCAGAGGCATCTGATGAATTCTCTATTTTTGTGCACTTTCCTTTCGAATTCTGCTACCTGAAATGCCCTTTCTCTCCTACGAGCAAAACTGCTTGCAGTTGTCCAACATAAGACTGGACACAGAGAGAAATGATGAAAAAAAGAGAGGTCATGTCAGGGAAGCATCCCACAGTTCAGCTGTTCCTCGTAACACATTTCAGCTATCAGGACTTGATCGAACTGTACCTCTATGCACGCCTGGAGCATTCCTCCCAGGAGCACCAGGATACTTGTTCCTGTTCCAGCATTGAGTCATGGTAATTCATCCTCAACTAGCCATCAGCTTCATATGTTTTAAGCCTGATACACGTGCAGGAGACTATTCTGAGGTTTCCAACCAGTCTTACTTGCGGAACATCTTGAGATTCTCTCTCTGCCCATGACATCTGAGATTTCTCACAGAACATCCCCGCCTGTGGCCTTCTGGTGCAGAACAGCACAGGTAGAAAAGCTGTGAGCACAAACAGGACCTTCTTCAAATCAAAGGTAGAATGGAGAGAAAAAAAAGATAAATGTGAGGGAGGGAAGTGATGGAGAGGAGTTGTGTCTTACATTATATTTGATGGCTAGCCAAACAACATGAATGCCTAGCAAGACATGCCTTATCCTCCTGCCCTTGATTAGAACAAAACTCATATCCAGCCTTGGAAACAGGACAGTATCAAAAAAAATGAAACTGTGCTCTTGTCCTTGATGTTTGCTTCCAGCAAATGACAGGCCCTATTCCTAGANNAAAGCGGGGAGGGGGGGGAACACTCCTCTTTTTTTGCATGCAGGTAGAATGAGAATTGGGGAAAAATCATTCGACCTTTCAAGATGTGGTTTGCAAATCACCTCTCCATCTGAGAAGCTCTGGATGAATAAACATTAGTAATAATCTCTCTGCCTTGGCCAGAAGAAAATGAAGAGGTGGGAGGACAAAATAAACCTTTGTGCTGAAATCATGGAACGGTTTTGCCTCTGCCTTGCAGTCCAACACACGCATCTTGGCATGCACACAGCACCCAGACAAGCACCGTTGCTCCTCATTTTCTTCCTGATGAGACCACCCATAGGCAGTGGAGCAGAATGGATTCAGGAGAAGGATGGAGCAGTACGCTGGCCATACACCCTGTCTTCCATCACTGGAAAGAGCTTGTCGCATGGAAAAAACAAGAACACATTCCACTGGTGCAATCAAAAAAACATTGACCTCATTGGGACCTAACATTGGTGCTATTATGATGTTGGGGTGAGAAGTGTCTATTTATCCTCTTTTCGTTTCTTGTTAAAAAGCATAGCCCATGTCAGAGCTGAGGAGAGCTGCAACACAGAGGAGACATTATTCTCAGCTTTGGATTAAGATCAGTATTTTAATGAAAGCACTTATTAGCCCCAGCTGGGGCTCAATTTTCCAGTGAGTTGGGAAAAAAAATATATTGCCCTGGCCATTCTTCTCTGGGGATTGTGCAGAGACATCTGAGAGTATCAATTACTGATCATAATGCTCTATTGGAAACGAACAGCTGGGGGAAAGCCGCTGGCTGGCAAGGACTAGATTGCTTTACATTTTAAAATATAGTTCTTGGCTATATGGTGTCCATTTTTTTCCCACTTTGGGATCCCAACTGCTCTCAATGGGCTGCAGTAACCCTGCTCCTTGCCACCCGCTCACACCAGTGCCACCTTGCCAACCATCAGAGGAGGCTCAGCTCTCTGCAGAGACCACAGTCGGCCTTGTGCTTCCCAACGACTTGTGGAGCTGAGCACAGCCTCAGTGGTCCTCCCATGGGCTGCGCATATCCATCAGAGCCACCCAAACCCTCCACCTTAGGGAGAGAGATGCTCCATGTACTTTGTCCCCAAAAGCCACAGCACCAAGGGGCCTCTGGGCCACTCATGCACCAATGTGGGAGATGTGTCGATATAATTCTGATTTCAGGCCACTCCCAGAGCCTCAGCTCTGAATTCATAACATCCCGTACTGCTCCAGGGAAGGAGGGAGGGAGAGTTGACCAAGAGCAGTCTGGTGCAACCCAGGTTTGCCACAGCCCTGCATGCCCTGTTGCGGGACCCCAGCGATCCCTGCACTCCGATGGGAGAGTGTCCCGTCACCCAGGTAGGGTAAGGGTGACAAAGGGAACACACTGCCATATCAATAACTTAGTTTTGACAAAATAATTGTGTGGAAAGGGAAATATTATTCAGCCAGCTGAGAATATGGGTTTCCTCTTTCCTCCTGTAGTTATAAGTTGGAGAAACGACTATACAGACACAAAGCTATTTCTGGAGAACACAGATGTTCATTGAATGTTGGTACCACCTGGTGAATTAGGCACCCAGGCCACATCAAGATAGGCTTGGGAAGATCTATAACTTGATGCAATGATGAAAGGAAGGTGAGTGAGGAACAACGTGGGGGCAATCGTGCAGAGGTGTCTGCATGTCCTTATGTGTACAGAGAGCTTTGCACTGGATGTATGGAGGAAGACAGATCCTGAGCTGGGATCTTGCAGTATGGACTAAAAGTTGGTGCCATCTCAACACCTTACACAATCACTGATCAAGTAATGGACAAAACCAGAGCAGAGCTGGGGGAAGCTGTTATTTCAAAGTTAAGCATCAATACATGTTCAAGAGGTTCATAAAGAGGGGCAGATCTCTGCCTTGCTCAGCAAGCAGGGTATGGAAAGGTGTGTGAGTGATGTTACATTCTAAAAGGAACTAGAACGAGGGTAAAGTAGCAAACAGCAGTAGGTGGGATGTGCACACAGCTACCAGCTTCTCCCTCATGGACCCCAAGGGTGGAGAGGGTGGCAGCACTTTACTCCTGCTCCAAGGGATCAAGCAAGGGGTGAAAGGAGAGACATCCACAGATGTGTGCCAGCAACTTCTGGACGAGTTTAAAGCTGTCTTCACATGAACAGCTGCACTGAACCATAATGGATGGTCATTCTCAAAGGCAAACTGTAAATTTCCCAACAGAACAGGCTCTCTGTGTGTGTGTGTGTGTGTGTGTGTGTGTGTACGAACCACATGTTTCCCCAGGGCTGGGGGAGACAAAGGGGATGGGAGGGAAGCCCACTCCAGCAGTTGCCAGGCTGAAGGTTTCACATTCTTTCAGTTGTAGTGGATGGAGGTTTTTTTTCACAGCAAGAAATTTCAGATCTGGGTGGATTTTATCAGAATACCAAATCAATAAGATGCACTGTCTGGGAATCTGTTCTATAAATGCCATTAGAAAACAAATTCAGATTTGAGGAGCTAATTGCCAGCTAGCCTGGGACCAGATAGCTCAGTAGTTTCACGAGAAAGCAAAGGAAATCACAGGCATGTTTGCCCTGAGAACAGGGATACTCAAGATTTAGTTAAGTTTTTTATTCCCTTCATCATCCCCACAACCTGTTCATCCCACCTGAACTGGGAGCCTAATTCTTTGCAGAAGAAGAATATGCATGAAAGCCAAGCCTTGAAGGCCCTTTCTACCTTTTAAAAGAGAAAAAAATCCTCATTGCTAGCCCTACACTATTTTCACAGCCCTGTGATAACACAAGGACTGAAGAGGCACCTCTTCAGACCCAAAGCCCAGCCAGTATAACATGACAAATTACATCTCCCACAAACACCCTTCAGCCAGGGACACAGCGCAATGCCCACAGCTGCTCTAATCCCAAAGGCAGATGCTAATCATCATCTCGTGGAAACAAGCAATGAGCACCTGAAAAGAAACTGAGTCCGAGCATCACACAGGCCAGCCATTCAGCTCAGGCCAGTCCCATTAGATTTGGTTGACAAAAGAATCCAACGTGCATGGTTATAATTTGCCAAAAAAAAAAAAAAAAAAAAAAGGAGGACAGAAAAAGGAAAAAAACAGGAAGAAAAGCTTTCCCTTCTGAATGGAGAGTTTCTGTGGCCCAGCCTCCCTCCTCGTCAGCAGACAGGATGGAATTCCCAGGCTACGGGGGAGATCTCCTGGGGCTGATCATATTCTTAAAGGCATGTTCCCAATCAAGAAGGCTGGGATGAGGCATAATAATTGCATAGGCTTCCTGAGAACTGGCTTAATATCCCTCAAGACTGATTTAACCTAGTTTTTCATTCTGCTTTCACATCAAAAAATAAAGATCTGTCTATATCTTGATATACTGCAAATCAGGAAATGGAGGCGTATGGTATATCTCATCCTCCCCTGCCTGGAGCTCTTTGAGGCACGCTGCCAAGGCAGAGCTGCCTTTGCTTTTGCAGACACTTCCATTGTGTCAGCAAAGCTGTGCCGATTAACACTGGTGAGAAACTAGTGGCCTGTTAAAGGTCTGAGAGTCAGGAGCTATCTAATCCTGTGCTGGCACAAGCTTTTACGTCCTTGAAATTCATAGATAGTAATTAGTATCATTACTAGCCTACATTACACACCTATTGGACTGTAAAGACAAATGAGGATGGAGCGTAGGCTCTGGGCCATAGCTGACTATAATTATCACTAACACAAGGATACTGGAAACTGTGCCTGTATTATTGGACAACTGCCGATCCTGCACTTACCTTAGGAGTCTTTGGAGCACCTTGAGGCAGTCCTGAGAACCAACAGGGCTCACGCTGGCATTTCCCTCTCCATCCAAGCTCAGGCTGTCAACCTTCTGGCAGGCAGTCCCAAGAGGCGCTGGGAGAGACCCGGACCACTGCGTCTGCCTAATGCTGTACATGTGCTCTCACTGCAAGTCCAGATGGGAGAGGCAGAGGTTATCAGCTCTAAATCAGCTGGAGAACCTGCCTGCAGCAGATATCCATGCTGTTAAGGACACTTAAAAGCAGAGGGCAGACCCATAGCTCCATCCCTGGGGACTTCCTGGGTAAATCCCAGGGAGCACCCAGAGATAAATAACGCAGTGAGGCCGCAAAGCTGCACAGCAGTGTAGATGCAGACACACCAATCTGGCTTGCTTGCAGAAACACTGGGCTTTTCTGTTCCACAAGAATGGAGTAAGCCTTTTCTGTTGGGACAGCTACCAGCCTCCGCTTTGACATTAGCACAGACCATGCTGGACTGGTGTCAGAACAAGTGAGCTGGTTGCTGTAAAGTTATCTTTAGCCTGTGCTACACATGATTATAGAGAGACTGTAATTGTAACTGGCCTTCTTCATTACAAGTGCTTTTAATCCTGTAATAAATGAATGCTCTACAGACCAAGACACAACTATTTTACATTGAACGCTGCCAGTTTGAACTCCTGATTCCAGCTTTAAAAACTACAGATCTTCAGCAGTGGAGGTTAAAAGTTAGCTCTGAGGTCTGTAATAACACATAGCTTATAACTGGATTGCAAATGTACCCCTAAACACCACAAAACACTGTCACAATATAATATATTTGGTAGGTTGCCTTCCATTGCTAAGCTGGCTCAGCATGGCATACACAGCTGCGTGACAACTAGACAAGTCATGCTTGATGCCACATGTTTGTGGTACAACGGGGCATTTGGAAAGACCAAAGTTTTTTTTTTAAAAAAAAAAAAGAAGAAGAAAAAAAAGGAGTTGAATTAGATGAGTTAAGTTACAGGACTTCAGGTCATGAATTGCACCGTTGAGCCATTCTGCTGAATACTAATGCTCCTCAGTCAAGCACAATCCCATATAAAGCTGCACCTTGTCTGGCTTAAGCAGCCATACAAGCCCTGAACTCCCCTTGGCTCCCTTAGATCCAAGGTGGGAGGAAACAACAGTCCCTTAAAACACTTGGGACCAATTCCCAGGTTTCTTACCCATTCTGAGCTCAGTCCTTCCTCCCACCACAGGCAGCAGCAGCTTTACCTGACCTTACAGCTCCAGTGTCTAGATTCTGAATCTTCCAGAGATCAATGTCCCCCGAAATAAAAAAAAAACATCAGTTCTGAGTCCACTGACTTCACTTAATTTTCTGGAATTATTCCCTGCTCTTCGATGCAGGGCTGCATCCCACTGCCCATGACAGCACACGCAAAGATAGGGAAATGTAAGACGAAACAGGCAGTTTCCATCAGTCTCTTAAGCAGATGTGGGTGAGCACGGGCTTCACTACAGAAACTCTACAGGCCACATTTTTGGCAGATCATGGGCTGTATAAACAAACAGGCAACATGACCTGAGCTGCCATAAATTTCCTGAAAATCCTTAATGACTCTAAATACTTAATAAAGTGTTTCACAGCAGAGGCAGCAGGCAGTAATTATGGTTTTGGAATCTGTGAAGTAGCAAGCCGAAGTCTAGCTCTGTGATTGGAAATGTGAGCAGTAATAATAGCTCTTTCAGAGCACAACACACTTCTCTTGCCATCATATACCCTGCTCTGCGAGCTGGTCTGTCCCTAGCCAAGGGTGCTGTCAGCAGAAGTTTTATTTAAAGGGCAAAATACATTAAATATAGAGACAAATTCTTGCGGATGAAATTGCAAAGCATTGTGAAAGTTGTAAGTTGGAAAACCATGAATTAAAAAAATTATAAGGGGGCAGCTACAGACTCTGAAAACCAATCTTCTACTGGAAGCAGGACATGCAGGAAAGGTTTGGGACCTGTCATTGTGTGAAGGCGTTGTCACAGCTGTACCCTGCTCCCAGGATCCATGCACCAAGGCAGCAATGCCGCATCTGCATGCAGGTGGATGAACATTAGCTGAAGCAGGGTTAAAAGAGGGGAACAAGAGAGAGAGGTTTCAGCTCCTGCAGTCATCCCTCCAAATTGAAAGAGAGCCACTGTCTCTCGCTGGTCATTCAGATCATCACGACTCTGGGAAAGATACTCCCAATAAGTAGACACAGGAAAACGCAGCCTCACACATTGCTTGGAAAGTCTGCCAGTACTGACTTACTCATCTGTCACACTGCTCTGACTGCATTGTAAATGTTTTTCATCAGCACTTTGGTCATCTTTTCACCCTTATATGTGATGCTGTTCGCAAAGCCCCTCTTCAAGGATTTCAAAAGAAAGCAAGCCTGTTAGTTTTATCTTTTGCCTGCCATTACACAAGAGTAGTGCTTGAGATCCAAGTTTCTATTAAAAAAGAGGACTAAGTTAAGCTTTTGCATGATGTCTCTAGAGATGCCTCAGTCAGTGCTTTCTTACACATCCCTTGTACAGCTACAGGAAAGTTTGTATACCAACCCTCCTATAGCTATTCAACTGCAAAATCCCTTAGAACAACATCTATCCACAAAACAGCAACCAATCTCATTTGAGACTTCTGCAGTCATGGAGCAGAGAAGAATTTTGTTTAATGCCTTAATCATACAGTTGGAGGCTTCCACTGATCCATATTCCTGATGGCAGCAGGAAAGCCCACACCACATACAGGTGAAGAAGAAAAGCCAGGATAAAGGGAACTTCATGGAAACAGAACTGAAATGCAGAGTGAGCCCTCCACTGCCAGCCATTGTGTTAGACTACTTCTGACAAGCGTCCTATTTCATAGATCATAGCAGAATTTGTTAGTTGTTTCCACAAATTTAGAAAAAAATTATCTCATACGCCTACCGCAATCAGTAATGAGCTAAAGCAAGTAAACACCACATTTGTTAATGTTTCCAGAGATCTTTCCATTCCATTGGTTCAATCTGTAGAACAAGAATGTAAATAGCTTAGATTACTTATCTCATTGGGAAAAAAAAACCTCTCAATTTTGCAGCTATGTAGCCTGCAATCTGTACAGACAGCCCTGGGATACTAGTAAATAATAGTGAACAAGACAACTTTCAGTTCTTCTTCTTTAGCAAAACAGATGAAGTTTCTACTTGTTCTTCTCTTAACGGTGTTTTTGGAAAATACAGAAAGGAAAAAAATTTCAGACAAAAATAGCCTATGTGTCACTTCAAACCAGCCACTGGGGACCTGGACTCAAAGCCCATTGAAGTCAGTGGAAAGATTCTTCCAGGCTTCCACAGAGTTTGGCTCAGACCCGCACGAATGCGCTTCTTGCAGGTGTAAGTTTACATGTTTCTTTTTAAATTGCCTGAACAAAGACTGCCCTCAAGAACCACCTTAACCACAGCTGCATTTGCCTGTAACAGGGAGCTTCCACCTCACCTTCAGCAATGTTCCTGATCCAGGGCCAAATCTCCGAGCCAACACATCCCTCTATCTTCTTCTCCAAGCCTGTCACTTTGTATGGACCATATTTCTAAGCGTCCAGATGCACAGATCTGGCCTGTATCTCCCCTGTATATTTTGCCTACCTGGCTAATACCACTGCCATCCAAGCACCTGTAACCATCGGAGGTTACCCAGGAACTCCAGAGCTAACCTCCTGCATCGATCTGGGAGCTTCCCTTGGGACCTGGGTCTGCTCTCTGCTGCTGGTGGACAGGACATAGCAGGGGAAGAACAGTATGTGAGAAAAGTCTCATTATAATTTTAATGTACTTCTCTATATACGCTGATTAATAACTGCACTCCTTTCATTTTATCCTTTCAGATAGTCCCAAGCAAACTGTTTTCTGAATTTGTCACTTCATATTGCAGAATACTGAATGAGGAACTGGGGAATTTTATTCCATCTGGGTGTAAAAAAGCCGATTATTTTCATTTATTAGCTTATTATAGTTGGAATCTAGCTCCAGGTGTAACAGGTTCAGTGCCTAGGAGGTTCCACCACCTAACACAGAGATCACTAACAGCCAAGGAGTAAGATGACCTCCTGCCAACAGTTCTGGAGTTTGGTGCAGAAGTAAGAGGTGCCCGTATTAGTAGTAGTTATGCAAACCAAACAGAAAGTGAAATCAATGTGAACCTTGCTTAAATAGGTCACTTATCTGCTTGGGTTTCCCCCTCCACCCCTCTGGTCCCCAAATGGTCTTTGAACATTCAGAGTTCTTCAAGTCACCGAAGGGACAATTACACACTCCGCTAAGCACAAAAACAAAACTTGCATAATATAGTGTTGAACTCAGAGGGTTAAAGGACGCCCCTGGGAGGAGCAACAGTGACAAATAAGCATGTTGAATGTTCCTTCACCTTTCTGATTGCTCATTAAGCTTTGGCACGGTTCCATGTATGAACTCATTGCACCAAAACAGGCTTACTCCCCGCTATTGGATTTAAATGTATAACACAAACTGGTCCTGGGATGGACAAGCACAGAGGATCCAAGCATGTGAAAGGTGACGTAGGCTCCGAAACCCACCATTATGCAGGAGGCTATCTGTGGCTCTTCACAAGCTGAAAATGAGTACAAAATGTGCCAGAGACAACACATGCAAGGATTTACTAATTTTGCCCAAAATGAAATGGCAACTATCTCTAATGCTTGAGCACAGGGCAAGGAAAGAGAAAAGATTGACTTTTTTGCCTAGTTCTGCTGCTCACTCTCACACCAACGCTGTGCCACCTTTCAGCATTGGTTCTTTCCCTATGCCTCAGTTTCCCCATCTGCAGTCTGTAGTGCTGGAAATCAAAGTTGCTACACATATTTTTTAAAGAAAGGAGTGCTGAAAAGAACATGAAATGAAGGAAGGAGGGAATGAAAAGGCAAATCCTACCAACATTAGTCAACCCTTACTTTGCCTGAGTAAGAACCAAGGGAGAGGTGCTAGTAAAAGAAAACACAAAGGCTGGAAAGGCTACGTTTCTTACAAGTGGACCACGACAACTGTGGCCCTTTAATAGAGGGGATGGTTCAAATCGGCAGCCCTAAGCTTGGTCCTCCTGGGCTTTGCTCCCTGCCAACAGTATTCAATGTACTGCTTTGTCTTTCAGAAAGAACATGTAATTGCTATCGTTCATTATTTACAGATGTGCAGATATCTGAATCTACTCAACAACCATACTGAGTTGCCAGCCAGAGCCAAGAAGTTAGGTTCACAAGAGGCTTAGGAAGACTATCCTGAGAGATGAGAATTGGGTTTCTGGTGTTCAATTCAAGCCATTTGCCCCTGGAAAACACCTGCTGGTTTCTTCCCTTGCACTCACAGGGAAGCAAAAGACAATTTCATGCTATTCCTTATCTGCCTCCTCTGTATCCTTTTGTCAGTTCCCACCAGTGGCTTCCCTATCAGGTGTCACATCTGGGAGGAATGTAAAGCTGACAGGCAGAGAGATGCCTGCCCAGCCATCTCAGTTTAACCACTTCTATGCTTTTCCCTGTGTAAACAGGGGTTCACTCGCTGAGTCATTAGTAGGTACATAACTGGAAACTCTGGAGGTTCGCTCCCAGCTCGGGACAGTATCAATTGATATAATCCTGGCCCTGCCAAAGCTAATATCAAACATGTGTTGACTTTAACACTCTTGCAAAATGGAAAGAACACAATGCCGTGTTAGTCCCCAGAGTGACTCCCTTCAAGACCGAGACAGGAGAAAGATGAAGAAACATCCATCTCTACAGAAGCCCACCAAGTGCACTTGGGAGGAAGGGAGCAGGAACCCAGCAACCCCCAAACCAGGGTGTAGCACAGTGAGAGGAGCTGATACAAGGTGAGCATCTCACTTTTACAATAAAAGATTAAAGTTTTAGAGGATGGGCTCGCAACCGTGCAGTGCGAGCCATTTTTGAGAAGAGGACTGGGGATGCCTATGCACAAGGACAAATAACTTCCTAATGAAGACTGGTCCATTCAGTCACAAAGAAACCCAGAGCAGGTCCCGGATACCTGCCAGTGGACCGGCAAGGACCAGTCATAAGTGATGGATGGCATTTAACGCTAAGGTTAAAACATACTGATAATAAAAACCACAAGCTAAGAAATTTGGGGCATCTCCAAACTTCTGTGCATTTATCACACTTGTCATAACACTTGTCAGACAAGTTGAGATTCCCGGTTTTTGTGTTAGCACCTAAAGACACAGAAGCAAAGTGACTTTCAGGGGATCTCTGAAAACAATGGGGACTTGGAAATGAAAAAAAATTCCCAGCTCCTGGGCTAATGCCTCAATGACTAGCCACTTTCTTAATTCACAAGGCAGCTAAATTACTGGCTAAGTTACAATAGCATGAGGTAGAAGATAACAGGATTCACAGGGTTAGGTTTAACAGGATTGAGGGTTCACAGGATTTTAAGATTAGGGTTTAAAATAACATAGCAAAAATATATTTTTCATTTTCTTCTCCTTGAATCTGCACAGACTGTAAATCAACCCAGATCAGGAGACATCACCAGCCACTGCTGTCCTTTCCAGCCCAGAGCACTGGACTGCAGACAGGATACACAGGGATTTTGTTTTCAGGGCTCCAACACTGAGCTGTTATGCGACACCTGGAAAGTCACATCGCATTTCTGCTGCTTCTCTTAGGCTATTACTGTTATTACTTTTATTTCTACCCCTGCACAGTCCTATAGTCACTACCACAGGAACCCTCCTCAGATACCAAGATCTCATTTTGCAAATCACCGTGTGCACAGAATTCTGTAACAAAACCTTCAAACCTCTTCTCCCAGGAGGAATTTATGCTCTAAACCCAAAGAAAACAGGTGGAAACAGGCAGATAGGAGAGCGCTGGCACCAGGGAGGCAGAGCTGCCCAGCGCTGTGCACCGGAGTGAACACCCCTCGCTCCAGGCGCACAGAGCGTCCTGGACAAAAGGGTTGGCCTCTTTAGGAGTTACTAATCATCACCATGGTATCAGCAATACACAGTTTATATGCACAAAGCTCCCGGGATGTACACGGGGGATTAAAGCACAGGGAAACAGATCCTGAACGACCAGAAGAAAATGTTCAATTCACGCCTTTAGTCTTTTCTAACAACTGCACTTCTGCGTATTTGAGCCTCTCTCCGAATATCGCTGGTTACAAGTATTTGACACAAAGCAATGCCAGGAAGCACTTTTGCTTGGTTTTGTTTTTCTGTGGATGCAGAGCCCTGCCTAAAAAATGACCAGCTAGAAACACTGGACTGTCGTGGCTGCATGGCCTGGATTTTTCTTCCAGCACCATGAGATTTCAGATGGGTGTACTTCTTGGTGTGCTATGCCTGGTATGTACTGGATTTGATTATAGGTTTTCTTGCACTTCTATCTTCATTAGTTCTACATCACAGAGAGTGTGGAATGCATGCATTGCCAGCCCAAGAAAATTAAGATGTGACATTGTTTTTCAAGGACATATGGTTTGGGCATTTTTTTTTCCCTACTTCTCCTCTATCAATGCATAAATCCCAAGTGGAGCTATCAACAAAAGTAAAGGAGGACTGTGCTGACCCAGTTAAAGGGTTGGGATTTTTTTTCTTTCATTCTTTTGCTTCTAAAGGCCAGAGACAGAACAGAGGCCACAAGCAGATCTGCCAAAACACATGTGTGCATATTGGACGTTTTTGTCTTAAGACTCTATGAAGTGCTAAAATATTAAATATGTCAAGCAGAAAGGTTTCCTCTGGCCTTCAGAGGAGTTCTGCAAATGGCAATAAAAATGTAAAAGAAGAATGCTGAATAATCAAATGTGGTTTCTTTTTTTAAATGTAAATACTAAATGCTGAGTGTTAGTGAATGAGGCTGAGTCCTGGAGACTCCACACTTAAGAGCAGAGACGGTCTTGGGCAGAGGCAGGATAATGCCCTTCAGCCCTGTGCCTTCCCTTCCCTCAGAGGGATCATTTCTAGGGGTAAGAAACAAATAGGGTCTCACTAGCAAACATCCCGAGTAGTGAGCTTCAGGACCAGACACATTTAGATCAGACGTGCTTTTGCACCATGCAATCCAGGCTCTGAAATTCAGAATTTTCGGTCCCTCTGTCCCACTCAAAGTTGTTCAGAACCAGACTTTGGATTCGGGGATAATCTGTCCTGATAATCTGCTCAGATCTTAACTTCTCCAGCAGGACTGCCCGCAAGGAGAGGATGCAGAGAAGAGGATATTTGAAAAAGCAAACGCTTGCCTTAGATGAACTCAGCAGTGACCCCTGAATTCAAGCCCCAAAGGTCAGTAAACAGCCGCTGAATGGCAGTGACAAATACTGCTGACAAGTTCGAGGACAAGCTGGGACATAAAGTCCACTCTCACTCCCCAAGCCTGCTGTATTACTTATCATCGCTGCTATTATTTAGCCGTTTGGGCCGCGCTTCCCCCCTCCATCATGTGGTACCAGAGACGGGGCATTCTGAGACGGCAAAGGTCTGGGATCGTAACAGAGTCCCTTAGCTGCGTTGGTGGCACTTTTTTTTTTTTTTAATTATTATTATTATTTTTGTCTGCAAAACGCACTGAAGTAAATACCAAGTAATCATGGTGTTCTGAAGTGACCTTATGGAGCATGTGCTCAAGTCCGTGGACCTCGGCCAAAGCTACTATTGTGGATTTCATGCCAAGGCTTGGGAGAACCCTGGCTCCCTCCCATTGTTTTCTTTGGCCGGGCTCTATGGATTCTCAGCCTGGCAAGAAAGCCCCATTTTAAAAGTACTGGCAAACATTATGGAGTTTGTCACACCACGGCTTATGATTTAGGACCTTGATTTAGGCTCAACACTGGGCTCTTTTGTCTAGCTGTGTTGGTACATCATTTGCAACTTTGTATGAGTTAATAAACGTCAGTCGGAGAAGAGCGTGGCATGTCCAGTATTGCAGGGAGGATTTTCCTTTGAATATACAATCCGTAGTGGGAATGACTGAAGGAAATTGAAACAGCTCTATCCGTCAGCCGGGGGCTTAAGCTCGTGTAAACAAGGCTTTCTAATACAATGGATGTTTCAGTGATAAAACGATCTTGCTGCATACCTGGGAAAACCCGGAGCTGGAGGATAAGTATTTGCACTTCTACTTTTTGTTTAATAGAAACTCTTCTGGTTTATGATTCAACCTCAGAAATACAGGTGAAATTCGAGGGGATTAAAAAAGAAAAAAAATTAAAAATACCCAAACCAAAAAACACCTCTCTGGCTCCACAAATCCATCTTACAGTTCCCTCAGGCTTTGCTAGTACGTAGTTATAAGCAAAAAATGACTCTGCAAAAAACAGCCTTTTGGTAAAAACCAGCTCTTGCGCACTTTGTATATTTTGGAAGCCATATTCGATCATTTTACTGGCTAAGGATAGCAAAAACCAGACACTGAGATTCAGACTTCTCCAAAACCTCCGTGCATGGGGAGGAGGGGGAAGAGGGCAGGCTAAATATTCAAAATCTAACTAGTGGGAAGAATAAAAGTCATATTTTAGAAATAGAGTGGCTCAAAATCTCTGTACCTTTGTGACTGGCACTGCTGAAACTCCAGAACAGCTTTCTATGCTGCTTATCGATTAGGAATTAATAAGCCAGCCAGCTTCTCCCTGAAATAACTGTCTTTTTTTTTTTCTGTCACAGAAATAAAGAGTAATAGAATACAATTATTAAATTGTGGCTACAAATACAAATAAGCTAGTAAAATAGCTAAGTAGTGAACATACTGGATTGAATCACCAGTGACTGAGTTGGCCAATAACACAGCAGAGGTGAAGTTTAGACTAGGGTTAGTTCCTACTAATACTGAGACTAGAAAATCAAGGATGTGGTTAGTGCTGCCTCTTGGCCCCTGCAGCCATCACAGATTCCTCCAGGGTCCAAACAGACAAGGAAAGGTTTAATTTACTCCATCTTTAAGCCCGATGTACCTACCTTTGCTATACAACACTTGGTAATTCCTGCTTTCTCACTAGAGAGCTTGGCTGGCTGTATTGTACAGTCTCTGTGATTTGAGGGAGGACTGCTCAGAATTTGGGCTAGGAAATGGCAAGTGGTGCCACTCCAATACATACATCTATACAAAAGGCTATCAATTCCAACTCTTACTGTCTCTTTAACACCTCAGAAGTGTAACTGAAAAATATTAGAGGGAACTGCCTGCCAGTGTACTTTCTATTTCAATAAAATAGGGGGAAAAAAGAGAGTAACATTACTTCATGAGAAACAAGAGACAAGCATGACATGACCCACCCTCTGGAGCCTTATGGCGTCAAAATTGGGCGATGTCACCACCAGTCTGTATCTCACACCAACAGGTTTCTCTGGGCTTCTGTCTAATCAGTTTGACCCAGCACAGACATGGTTTTCTCCTTTTAAACACCTTGACTTGGAAAGCACAGAATTCATCCTTGCTTTGTGGTGTAATGTTGGAAATATGGGAGTATAATCGTATTCTGCTCATACCTGACTGTGGTTGTAACTCTATCTTGCTCTATCCTCTGGCACTTCCCCAGAGCTTCTCCAACCAAATCTGCAAATTAGCAAAACCCAACTCTGACCAACATACTGCAAACAGGACCCCTGAACTACTTGGAAAGTCCCTCTCTTTACAGTGGTAGGTCTTTCCCAATAAGTCAGAACAGCCACAAGCAACGCAAGGTCCAAAAAGCATGGGGTAAAACAGCACCAACTGCATGAAAGTCATCTCAGCACCCGTCTCTGGTGGGCTATGAAGGGCTCCCACATAGCTCAGCCTTGACATATTCATGAACATAACTTATGACCTGATGAGCTGCTGCGGTTTCTCACTTGCGGTTTCAAAATTTCTCACGGTTTTTCTTAAAATACTCTGAGGTTCTTTTGCAAGCAACTGGAAGTTGATAAAACAACCACTCCTGGCTTAACAGTGTAAAGAGTCAGCCTTCAGTCACAGGACCCAATGTCAGGCCCGTGCTACAGCTCATTGGTACAAATCCCATTTAAGCTAAAGAAAACTAAAATGTGCGGACGCTCAACCCCACTGTTATGTCTATGTACACTTCACACCTGCCCCTGTGATTTCTGGTCCCAAGTTCACACCCAGACAGGAAAGGGACTATTTTTTGCTTCAGGTGTGACTGAAGTCTCACTCAACTCACCATGCTCATGAGAATTCCACGCTGGATCTGACTGAACAGCTGACCTGACTTCAGTCTTGCCACATGAGGCCAAATCCTAACAGAAACCACCTGTGGTATTTCAATAATATTAAATCCAAGCTGAATCCAGGCTTGTACCTGACTCACATCCAGCATCAATTTCCTTGGCCCACTTCTAGTCTCTTGCTGTCAGCACTCCAGGACTGAGAGTCATGGAAGAATAAGCTGCATTCTGTTAAACCTCATGGCCAACGCTGCCAGCTGAAGTGTTATCCCTGCAATGCATACTGGGGATGGTGATGGGGTATGAAACAGAACAGTTTGTTTTCCAGATCTGATGCAACGTTTCAGTTATTCAGCTTGCAGCTTTGACTACAAGAGGGGTTAGCCAGCTCTGACAACATATGGATGTGGTTCATGGTACTAGCTGTTTCCTATAGGTTCTGGAAAGGTCTGAGGCATGCCTCTGTCTTACTGCAGCACTTGGAATTGGCTGTGATGCACCGGAGAAGGAATTCCTGGGAAAGGCCAGGGCCTCTCCAAAGATGGTCCCAGTCCTGGCATTCACTCCCTTTGTATTACACCAGCTTGAGAGAGCAATATTGGAAGGTTTGCTCATTTAGCCAGCATCTGTCTGGCTACAAGAGATATCAGTGTTTGCTACAGACCAAGTAGTAAAACTCATTTATTTTGTTATCTCTTTTGGCCATATTTATATATATTCTAATCTCTCAGTTGCTCTGTACTGGATGGCAATAGACCTTGAGCTATATTAGCATGTCAAATGTATGCACCATGTATGTCTGCAGAGGAGAAACTGTATGAATGGAAGACATGCAAGGTCATTCCAACTACAGCATATAACTGAAGCCCCATCAGTCCATACTGATTGTGGAACTTAAGCAGTAAACCGCCCACTCATTCACTGGTTTAAGTACGTCAATTTTTAGCCCCATCTTCCCTAGATCCTGCAGAAGCTTGCAGATTTTTCCTTGGGGCAAAATGACATTTAAGATGCTTTTGCATCTCTAGTCTTCTTTTCTCCTTTCCACGCTGTCTTTCCCGGGAACCTGAACTATTAGCAGAGGCCATGCCCACACAACAGGGCAGGCAGAGCTCTCCCATCCACCCCACAAGTGGAGAGCCCAGCTGCCCACACATCTTCCCCAAATATAAACATAAAACCATGGCCTTGTGTCTCTTAGAAAGACACCCAAACATACAGGCAGGGGAGGATCTGGGATAAGTTCAAACAGCTTCTCCTGTTTCCATGACCAGAGGATCAGAGATGCAAGGTGTCTCTGCTCACAGCATGGATCACTGGAATAGCTTCAGAAATTGCCCTTCCACTTTTCAACACCACAGCAATGAACAAAAGAAGGTCTCCACCAAAGAGTGCTGATACCATTGTGTCCTCAACAGGAGGACAAAACTCCTAGCATGTAGCCCAGTAAACAGCAGCAGGTTCTGGCCCTGTTGCTGCCAACACCATGAGGGAAAGGTGATGTCTGCAACCAGAAACTGATAATTTGGGTGTTTGGTGCAGGTTCATCTAGGCAGATCTGCTTTGGCAGCAGGGGTTGAACTAGATGATCTCCAGAGGTCCCTTCCAACCCCCTTCAATTCTGTGATTCTGTGATCTCACCAACTTAGGTATAAACAAGCAGAAATGCAAACAACATTAGCTAAAATTGTACATGATATGAACAGTGACCTGGCATTTGCCACTTCATCCCCAATTTCTGTCAGAAGAGCTATCCTTGTCTCCATTTGCCACCAGGACAGAGGAAGTTGCTTCAACTACTTGTATATATGTGCCAAAAAAAGTAACTTAAGTTATGCTCACATGTACCGAAACGAGGAAGGGCCATGAGAGGTTCTGAGGACAGGACAGCAACTTCATCCTTGTACAGAAAAGATTCACTGAAATGAAGATAACAAGAGCAAGAAGATGAATAGAAGATCAAAGGAGAACATACTGCCTTTTTCCCTCAAGGGCCTAATACCACAACCATTAAATCAATGTCAAAACTCCCACTGCATATAGGAAAGAATTTAAATATATTTGGAAAAAAATATATTTTGTACAAACTGTCATTTGTGTCGAAAGAATGTTTGGACAAGAAAATAGTAACTATTATTATTGGCATTATCACAGAAATAAGGCCCCAGTTGTCCTTTCTTAGAAGAGTTAAATTTCTCCTATTATGAAACAGGAAAATAATCTCTGTAAGGAAAAATTTTCCAGCCAATGCCTATCCAAAACTCCAGGTCACCAGCAAATATATCCAAATACACAATAAGGTCACACAAAGAAATACAGAGAACAGCCCTCTTTGTCTAGAATATTAAGTACTGGAACAAATAACAGCAACATCCTTATGAGTTGTTCACATTTTTCCCAGCATGGCTCTTCCATGCTGAGGGTTGTGCTGGTAGTTTTTTTTCTATCAGACTGTATGGATTTTTCTGTCTCATCATCCAACTCGCACTCCATTCTAAGTAAAGCAAGTAGTATGTCTTCTTCTGGAATCATCTATTAGACTAGAGATCTCTGGAGCCTCCTGGCCCAACTAGAAGCCTTTTGTGTGTGTTTGTTTTTTAAATGAAAGAGAATACTTAACAAGTAACTCTTCTTTCTGTCCTGTCCTCCTCTGCTCTCTGTTTCCTACGACCTACAAGTTACCCAATCCCATCTCCTTGCAGTTTCATCTTCTCTGCTGTTCATCTCTCCTTTTGCCCTTGCATATATATATATATTTTTTTTTTTCCCAGAAGTGGCTGGGCTTTCTCTAACTGTAAGCCTTATCAAGGAAGCCAACAGCTGACACAGGTCTGACCACAAGCCTGTCATACCAGCCTTTAGAGGGGAAAGTACAGGTTTGATCGGTTCAGAGATCAGAGCTCCTTCACTCACCATTCTGGTCAAAACCAAAACTTATGCACCTAAATTATAGTTCACACAATCCTTACAGGTATAGTATAAATATATCTCAATGGCTACCTTGAATACCCCACTGTCTTTCAGATCCTTCTCAGCACATTTTTTACCCCAAGATTTTCAACAATGAGTACTATGAATTCTTACTCGGCCCTAATCCTATGCTTCTCCTTATACTATATAATTATTTTTCATAGTGCAGTACTACCTTGATATTGTTTTTTTCAATAAATCGCATTCAGGTTTGGTACATGAGGGCCCAATTCAGGAGAGTGAAACTTCAGCCACTAACACAAGTTTGAGGTAAGTTGGATTCTCCCCCAGGGATTAATTTTTTGAAGATATGCACACACAAAGATTTAAAAATTTAAAACCATGTGAATGAGTAATGCATAAATAGTGTCTCCAGGGTGGGGGACCTTACAGATGAGGACAGCCATCAATATTGCAAGCCTTCTTTTTGCAATAGCAATTTTAGCCAGAGGGTTCCTAATAATTGCATAAGCTTTTAACAAATGTTTTATATACTGTTGTGGCGAGATAAGGGGGGGAAAAAAAAGAACTCAAAAAGTTTGTGTGCTCAGAATTTCTTAGCTGTACTTCTCTAATCCTCCCATAAGTGGTATAAAGGAGAGTCAGAACCCATTGAACCAAGGTCTGTTTGCTCAGTCCAGACACTATTAGTGATGTGAGTTCCAAAGAATTTCTTTTCTCTCTTCTCTTAGTTGCTGTATTTTGGACAGCTTCTCAACAAAAAGATCAAGCACTATCTCCTTTCAAAGTGCCTCTAATTGGGTTATTACTGGGAGCATAAAATACACACATTTATTGTTATTGAACCTACTGGAACCTGAGGCTAGCCAATGCTCAGAGTTCACTTCCACTGGCAGGAGAGAGCTATTTTGCACTGTTCAAATCTTTTTTATGTAAAGGACTAAGATACCTCCAGTGTCCATCACAATGGAGTTACATGACTGACCCCTTCCTGAACAAACTTTGCAAACCACGAGCATCCACATCTGAGCAGAAAGCAAGATTAAATACAGTTGTTTGCAGATCTTTTTCTGCAGAATTTCTCAAAGTTCTTGTCCAAAAAATCTCCCTCCCATCCCACAAACATCCTGTGCTGGGTCAATAGCTCACCGCCTGGCTATATCTCAATCCACGCCAGGGACAGAGGGAACGTTTTGTTCCATTAGCAGCTCCTGTAAGCCAGAGCTCCTATTGTTGCCGTGGCTCCACAGCGGGGGGCACAAGCCGCCCCGTACAGCCCTGCCCAAACCAGCCATTTCTGGGGGTCATTCCTCTAAATCTGAACTGCTCTCTAGAGCCTTCATCTACATGTCTCGGTCAAGTGAGATTATCCAGCCCTCTGTACCAGGATAGCAAAGTGCTCCTCTCAAAGCTGCCCAGCATTAGCTCACAGTGGTGAGGGTCTCTGCCACTGCTAGGGAGGGGGTTGGAGATGAACTGGGCAAAATCCTCTGATTGAAGGAAAACAAAACAGGCACTGGTAGGTTGTCTGGATGTATACTGATTCTAGCAATTTGTTTCCATCAAAAAACAAATCCCATAGTGGGGTGAGGGAAAAAAATCAAAATATAACTTTTTAAATTTTTAGAATTACTTCACTATGCTTTGGAAATACCCTAAAGTTCGAACAAAGTACAATATCTGGGTTAAACAACATCTTTTGTTTGACCTGAAGTGAAGTCATTTTAATTCTGCAGTAAATTCATGGGTCTTTTTTCCTGCCTGCTTAACTCAAAATCAAGACCTTTTTATTCTGAACTTTTAGATCAGCTAAGCAAAATATGAAGTATTTATCAGTAGCACAAATCTATTTGTGAATTATCCAAGATCCTCACATGAAAGACTTTCTCAATTATTTGAACATTTTCTTTTCACCTCAAGTTTCTGTACCCAAAGGAAGGTAAAGTTGAGATTTACAGTTTGTTCATGTCCCCAGCTCTGAAGCAAGTGTTCTCAGGTTATTTCTTCCTATTACATAGTCACTATCAACTCAAACTGTACTGTCAACTTCTTCTCGGTCTTAGCTTCAAGACCAATATTAATCTGTGTTGCTGCATAATTCCGTGGCTGTTTCCTTAGCCATAATGCAGGCTAATAGGTCAATCTTGGCTTTTGGTAAGTCATAAAATGGAAGAAAAAAAACCTCAGTTATAGGAACTTTAGAATTCTTATTAGCCATCATGCTGCAGTTCTTGTTCCTGAGTCATTCTGCAAAAGCTTTTTATAATATCTCACATTTACTGTCAGAACAAATGATTGCACTTCTTTGCTCTTTCTTCCCCAGCCATCCAAAAAGATATTTGAGATTCTCTGCGCAGCGAGGAATGGATGTGCTGCAGGGAACACTCTCACAGGCAGCACGTGCTGAGGCTGTAAATCCCTAAGTGCAGGAGTACTATTTGCATCAGTGCATGCTGTGTCCAGGGAAGGAATGACATTACGTGCTTCATCTACTGTGGATGTAGGAACAGATTTTTGTTATCTTTTAGGGCACATATAAAATTGACCTCAGAGACACAATTCAAAAAGTATCCACAGCTTTCATGTTCACAGTACATGCTGCCAAAGACAAGCAGGATGCCCTGTTGTAGATGACCAAGGAACATCTTTCCCAAGAGGAGAGCTATCAAAGCAATCTCACTTACAGATACATCCAAAATATATCATACAGTTACTATTAAAGTTATTTTTTTAAATATGACCCAGCTTACAAACAGAAGTACTTGCCGTCCCATGGCATCTGACTGGTACTGAAATGATCCAGTGGTGCCAAGTCTGCCACGACAGTAGAAAATGCCCACCTAACACTGTTTGCAGAGTAGACTGTCCACACAGGAACTCAAAGTACACTGTGCATATATCTTTCTACAGAATGAAAGGCAAAAAAGTACCATGAACTTTTCTGATTTATTTAGTGTTCAGGCACTTGAAATAGACACAAGATCTCACAACTCCTGGTCTTTTACAGTAGTTGCAAGAACATCTGACCCAGACACTGCATCTTACCAGGCACTTCTACATCAGAAATCTCATACAGCAACTGAATAGCAGCTTCTCATAGCTCCCCAAAAGCAATTAGGTGTAGATCTTAATCATCAGGAGCAGAGGACTGATCTTTTCTTGAGTTGTTTTCTGTCCCCTTTAGTATGAATTGGGAAGATGAATTATTTTCAAGGAGAATATACAATGACTTCAGAGAAAGCCAGACCCTTACTTGCTAGCAAGACTGGTGAAACACATCCTGCTGCTTTGGAAGGCAGCAGCACGATGCTGCCTATTCAGTCTTTTCCTGGTGACCACTCTGGAAAAGAAAGTCACACAGAGGCAGGGAGATTTGCTACTCCCTGTGGTGCATATCACACAACAAATTGGCAAACACCTGTCCCGAGGAGTAGGAATCAAAGCAGTATCTTGCAGAGAGGGATGATCCAATGTTGCACATACTGAGCACTATCCAAATTCCAGACATGTCCATGCTCCTGTTATCCTACTGTTCATGAACATTTACTCTAACAAGTGTTTCACAGGATAATTACCATCTTTCTTACCAGTAACTTGATCTGCAGGTCAGGAAGGAAGCTGACAGTTGAATTAGATTCCCCGTTATTCAGTATTTCCTATTTTCCTGCTTAAAAAAAAAAAAAACATCAGTCATCTTATCGTGGAACAGAAACAATGACTAGTAAATTTTCAAGAGGAAAACTCATGAACAATTTCAGTACTGAAATCTGTTCATATCAACCATCTGTCTAATAACAGCTCCACGATACCCAAAGGGGAAACACGTAAAATCTGTGTCCCTATTTTGGTACCTCAGTAACACAGTTTGCTTTTCAGAAGCTCTCAATATCCAACAGCCATCATGGAAGTCAACATGGGCAGGAGATAGCAGCACTTGTTTAGACAGATAATAAGCATAGGAAAGAGGTGACCTTTGCTACGTATGCCTTCACCAAACTGAACAGTGATTTGCTCCCTTACATCCACACCATAGGAGAGGCAGAGCCAGCGGGATGAAAGCAGCCAGGTCACAGCATCCTAAAAAAATCCCTCAAGATTACAAGATACATTCCTGGGGGTAAAGGTGGGGGCAGAGACCTAAGGTGTGCATAAATTTTCCTCATTTCCCCACAGCTGGGGTTTATTATCAGCTTTGTATATCTCTATTGCTCTAAATCTTGCATTTAACAGACATATTTCTAGCAACCATTTATAAATTAATAGCATTTAAATGCTGAATATGGGGAGCCTGCAGCTATGTGTGCTGCAGAAGCAGATCATGCAAGCCTGACTCATAGCAATAACGGCTTCGGTATCAGCTTCTTAATTATGATGGAAATTACTGGAGCAAATTACCATAAAGGTTTAGGAACATTCAGTCCATTCTGACCCTTCCTGGTCTGTTGCAATATGTATTTGCTTTTTCTTCGTAAATGTTAAAATGCCTTCTTTTTTTTGCCAGCCTTCTCCTTCTTTTGGGAACATGGAAAGAAACTTCTTTTCACCATGGCAAGGTACCAAGAAGACAGGTGGCTTCATGCGTAAACAATGATAATTGGGAAAGAGGTGATAGAAATTCCACCCTGCACATGTCCAAGTCTAGCACACAAGTTCTCCGTAGTGTACAAGGTTGCTTGAAGCAGAAAGGGGTTACCCACTCCACTAAATCCTACTCAAAATCATTAACAGGTCTTCAACCCACCTGTGGATCTTAATCCACTCCAATTTCAGAGCAAGTAATTGCTCCACAAATCCAGGATCACATCCTTACACTTAAAGGAAAAAAGAGAGAACAACACTAGCTGAAGAAACCAATCTTTTGCACCAGTGTGGCATTTGCAGCCTGACCAAGGGAGACAAAGACTGCTACTGATGCATTTGTCTGCAACTGATAACTTTTAGAGACGGTAACAGTAGGCATAATGTATAGCAACTCTCTGTGAAAGAACTAAATCCCTATCAGTCTAACTTGATGTCTTTTCTTCTGCAAATGTAGTTTTTAAAGGAGTCTGAGTGTGGAAAATTATCATTTTGCCGCTTTCAGAGAACTAGCATTGCAAGATACGTCAGAACAAATTCAAGGCATTAGACCGTTTTCAGTATGGAATTCCTTCAGGTTGGATTAACCAAGATTTGCTCAGCTTGCTTATGTTCTGTCTGCTCATGTTGTCTCTGTTCAAGTTCCAGTGAGCTCCACTGGAATTAATGTACTGATAGGGTCATGCCAGGGGAGCCTCATCTGAGATGAACCAGATTTCCACTGGCACTTACTGGATCTTAATAGAGCATTTGAACTTGCATGTACTTACATATATAGGCTGAGAGAGGGAGGCTGTAGGACCAGCAAACTGGCCGTCAGCTTCTCACGTGAACTTGTATGGCGTGATCAGTCACCATGGCTTTTTTTGTCCCAGAAACAAGCACTTCCCCCTGTGTTCTCATACCTCTGTGGATTCGGAACAGAGTGTTCCTTCCCATGCTCCGACCAGGAGGACGATGAGGGGCTGGCCCCGAGGGGTGATAATGAAAATGCCTTGGTAATGAACCCATCTGGTGATGTCCTCATTGGCCTGGCTTTCAGTGCCAAGAAACTCAGCAGGGGTCACCCGGTCTTTAAAGCAAACATATGTACAATACGTACGGATTTTACTTTCCCTGAGATTTCCACCCCACCCCCCACTGCTAATGTTTTAAATACTTTCCCTGAAAATACTTCTCTGCAGGAACGGCTGCTAAGCAGATCTCCAACTTCACTGCTATGCAATCTATTGGTCCGACCTTTTCAAGGGACGAGTGTCCCCAAGCACTTGGCGTGACAGGGCCCACACTTTCAAACCAATGCAAGTCAATGGATATCAAGGCAACCCCCATATTGCTAATCTATAAAAGCCAGGATCCACTTTCTGGCACTAGGGCTGAGAGACACAGCACCATCCGTGTCCACAGAGATAAATGTTCTTCCTTACCAAAAGAGTGCATCTTGGCAACACAGCCTATTGAAAACAGTCTTTGGCCATGGTATCTCCAGACATGCCTGGACATCATCTATCAGAGCGATAACTGGCCCAGGCCAGAAGCTTGCCACCAGGGTGCTAACTGAAACAGTCAGTTGTGTGGCAGTCCTCAAGCTTGCGCCCTGTTTAGCTCACTAGCACAGAAGTATCCCAGGACATCAACCAGCCCAGCCATCTCCTGCAAGACAAGCTTCCGGCAAGCAGAGTCTGGAAGTAAGGCACCAACCTCTTCATCCACACCCAAACTCTGCAACACATGTCCATCATTCTCCATAGACAAAGCATTGGCTTTTGTCACCTCCTAACAGACAAAAACACAACTGGCAAGCCAAGAGAAAAGAGCCCACCATCACCTGTGCCAGGAGACCGACGATGAACCAAACCTATGTCCCGCAGATAAAATTAGTGGGACAAGCAGCACCTTCGGCCCCACTAGCCAGGAGGTCTCCCATAGCTCAAAAGTGCCCTCCTCTGGCTGATTTTGACAGACTCATCTATAACTGCTAGGATAACATTTTCTGTGGAAAGGAATCATTAAAAATCAGCTGCAAAGTGATCACTGAAGAACAAATTATCCTACACAAAGAGGATTTTCAAAATGGTATGAGAGATGGGCCCGCTGCACCACGGCTCCCATCACAGTGTGCAGGAAGGAGCTCAGACCTGCAGGGAGCAGCTATCCTCTGATGGAGTCCTCAGCCAAGGCTTTCAGTTCAGGTCAGCTTGTGGTTTACAGCTCTAAACGTAGGTATTGAAAAAACTTACTCTTCAGAACTGTGTTCTGAGTTACAGAACAAAATTTTCTGGCTCACAAATTTTCATATTGCTAAGTCATCTTTGGACTTCTGTCTCCAAGCAATTGCCTGACTTATCCCAGATGACTATTTCAGGAGAAGGCAAACCATGCCCTAGAAATGCCTGTTTTCCCTTTGCTGACTTTAGCGGCAGTCTAGACAGTGTGCACAGATGGAGATCTCTGTATTTGGTCAGGTGAATCACACCCCAACAGACTCTGAGTTTCAAAACTTTGCCCTTCACCCAAGCTTAAAAGTTGCTTTACTGACTAAAGGTGTTTGTGATGGAAATTATCCACAGATATCTCAGGAATCTCCGACTTACCCATCTGTCACTGCATGTGTATTCCACCTACGTAAGTCAGAGCAATTTTTTTTTTCTTTTAATTTTAATATCATGGGGAAGTTTCCTACTGTCCTTAGAAGACAATTCCACAGACTAGTAAGTCTTGGATTTATTCTCTCTCATCCTCTCTTATAGTATATCTTGGGTATTTCCTAGAGATTATATGTTTGCATTTAAGGGTATTTGATATATAATCAACAGTTATATATCTTATTTGCATTTTCTTTAAATAAATATCTTTGTTTACATAATCAACCTATAATCACATTACTCAGTCTTCTTGTGCCATGTTTTTCACCTTGATTAGCTAGTGTCAGTAAAGTGCTGACTAGAGCTACAACAACTTTGGAATGACTCTCCATGTATTTAAGAATGTTCACAATGGTAAGGAAATAAGAATAAATCCACAGTTTTTTTCAAATCGATGGAAATATATGTGCAAGTGAACCTTAGGCAGCTCGTAACAAGCTTCTTTACATGTCAATAACCTGATCTGCATGATACCCAAAGACATCACTAATTTTTTTGTACCAAAACAGCAGTCAGTGGAAAAGGATATATCTTCAGAAACCAACCAATGAAATAAAATTGACATTAACATTGAGACTTCTACAGTAAGGTGAGCTTCATGGGGCAGAGGTTCATTGTGGAAAGCCCTAGAATGCTCTTACAGTGTTTCTAGGACACTGTTATGATTTCATAGGACACCTATGTTGCAATATACAAGTAGGGGTAATGCCACCTTTTTCCACAGTGTATTTTTGTGAGCATGAGTTAAGGTTGAGTTGTGCAAGGCTCTTCTGTATTTAGCCACATGTCCCTCATCACGTTTGGGATTTTCCCTCCTGAAGTCCCCTCCAATTTGACAACAGCATTCATATCACTTTTATTCTGACTAAAAAGACCTTCCAAAATACCTTGGTTACAGTTTTATTTTTCTCCCCTGATAATTTGCCTCTCCACGTGGCAGGGAGTAGTCCTGTTTTCAGTTGGTAGGTCTGTCTGGCATGACACGAAAACCACCTAAGATGTTTGCTTCAATTCCCAGCAGTCAGGACAGAGTGTATTTTAACTCCATGGAATATGTCAGACTTTGGGGTTTCTTGCATGTAATCATAAGTGAGCTTCCTTGCTTTGATTTCTGCATCAAGTCGTGGGTGACAGAAACACTCTCCATTTTTCACTTACGTAGGTAGCTCCACTCTTAGATATAATTGCACGTCTATTTGGTTGACCCAGACAGCCACTCTGTGCTGTTAACATCTCCGCCCACACCCGTCCTCATAAGTTTGTGAATTGGCTTGGACTTTTCTAAACAGACCATCAAGGATTTATTAAATCTGGTCTCTCAATAAAAAGAATACGTATGGTATTATAAAAATCAACTGCCTGGCTTCATTTTTTTCCAGTTTGGTGATATTAGAGCTACGTCACCCAGTCTACTGTCCCTTAAAGTCCGAAGACTGTCTGGGTGTAACTGATGCTACAGCTTGGTGCAGGGTGTCTGTTACCACTGGCTGCTGCGGAGGAGGATGTAAGCCAGTTCTAGTGTAGAAACGTCAACTCTTCTTGCCTCACCATTAACACTTGAAGCTTTATAATTATGAAATATTTATAATACAGCCCTGCCAAAAAGCCAAGACCAGGGTTCTTTGGGCACTATACATCCACAAGGAGGTAGAGAGTCGCTGCCTAACTTGTAATTAAAAAAAAAAAAAAAAAAAAAAAAAAAAAATTTAAAATAAAAAGTTAAAAAAGCCCCAGAACAACAAAACCAGACAAACAGGGCAGAAGGGGTGTTCTGGTTCTAATTCTGAGCTTATGTGAACTATTTGTGAACTCCTCTTCCCCTGAATGTCTCTTCAATAGCTTCTACAGGAGATCTCTGTACTTCTGATGGTCTGTAACGGGTGTTAATAATTAAAGCACATCTTAAATAGAAAATAAGAGTATATATCTCAGAATGTCTACAAGGAAATAGAGTGATTTGGCCTGGCACAGTGGAAAAAAGCCTGGCATATTGTGTCAATAGCACAGGATCTGCCTTTCTTTAAATATATAAAATCTCTCATGGTTACAGTTTAACATCTAACCATTCTCTTTCAAATTCTGTTCTCAATGGTTTCTCAACATTGAGATGGAGCTGCTTCTATTACAGTCCTTTTCACAACAACCAAGTCCACAAAAATATTTTAACACTTCACATGTTCATAATTACTTTAATCAAAGAACTCTAAAGAGCTCTGCAAACATTTATTAACACTCGCAGCAGCTCCACAGGTCTGTTGCAGAGGGTTCTCATTTTATTCCCAATGTATAGACAGAGTAACTAAGGTAACAGCAGGCAAAAAGTATTTGACTTCCCACTCCCAAACTGTAGCGTGTTAACTATTAGATAATTATTCTTCTACTGAGAACAACTTAATGCGCTAATGTACAAATATTGACTGCTTGTGCTCAAGTGCCGCTCTCAAAAATCTCCTTCAGAGGTAGCTGCATCAGTAGAGTTTCATGCAGGAATTACGGTCTGTTTGCAAAGGGATTTTGGCTGCCTGACTGTGGAAGTCCGGATTGAAAGTGCCAGTTCAGACCGAGTACAAAAGCAGCCCTCAGCTTTGAGGTGCACAGAATAGACCGCCTCCTTGATTAAAAACCACAGACCCTATAATCAGCACTCACCCTGAGTTACTACCGTGAGCCAGAGCACAGAGGGGTGTCACTTGGTCACTGTCACCAAGCACCCAGTAAGAGAGACCTTTCCTTGGTAGGAGGTGTCCAGAGAGGCCAGCCCCAGCCTCACTCCTATGCCTACCTCTGCCCGCTCTGCTGCATTTGGAGATGCATTTTCCTGACAATGGAGAGAGCTGCAAAAAACAAAATTGTGCACCTTTTCCAGGCTGGGAAAGCATCCTGAACTGTTGCCTCCCTTCTATGCCATTACTAATCACTGGAAACAGCTGTTCCCTCTTTTTCTTTTTTTCCCCCCCCGCCCCCCCCCCCTTTTTTTTTGTTACTGTTTAATACCATTCTGATCAACTGCTTCTGGCAAAGACAGAATAGGAGAAATAAAATTCTATACACCACTCCGCACAGCTGATATAAGTGAAGGCAGCTAATTGATATGATTCTTCATCTCCTTAGAAATTTAACAGAGACACCTTAAACTCATCTCACACACTCCAGATCATTCTGTATTCAAAATCAAACCAGTACCCAAGAAAAGAAAAAACTATTTTTCATTTTCAGTCCTCTGACCCATCCAGGTCTCGTGAGCAACAGCTAATGAAGTAATAGGCTCAGATTTTGCCAGTACCTACTAGGGTAAGTCAACCTGGAACAGCTTGAAGCTATTAAAATGGTTCTACATATTTCTGTGAACACACGTATCAAAGTAAAAATGATGAAGTGCCTGGTACAAAGATTTTGAAAACAGTCAAGAACTGTTTGTTCCCAGCCCTGGAGGAGTTATGGATCCCTGAGATGGACCATAGCTGCCAAACAAATCTAGATACAATGAGAGACTTTCATCTTCATCCCCTTCAAAATTCAAGGGGGGATGAAAGTCCATTTTGGTGCATCAGTAAAACTTTCAAAGTTGAAGGTGATGCAATTTTTACTGTTTTAAAAAATTACCACACAGGTGGCAAAATAAATGCAGAAAGGAAGAGCTAACTGTGAATTTGCGTGCATATGGGCCAGCTCCTCAGCTGCTAGGAGCAAGCCCAGTTTATACTAGCAAACACCCTAAATACATGGTTAGAGTTTGGGTTTTTTTGTTTGCTTGTTTGTTTCACTGGGGATTTTGGAGTTGGTTGATGTGGGGTGTTTTTTAGAGATGATGACTAGTTTGGGCTGGAAGGGACCATCCAGCCAAATGATAAAGCTACTCACGGGTATTTTATATCACGATGATAAAGCTATTCAGAAATTAAGGGCGTTTTTCCTTATATACATTCTTTTCCTCCCCAGACCCAGCTCTCAAAGCTGAACAGACCTGCATGGACTCTGGGAGTAGAGATAGGGCTTTATGCTTGACTGATGCCACCGAATTCTGTGCTGAGGAGCAGGGTAGATTGGCAGTACCATATGTCTGCCCCTCCATAGTCTTCAGCAGCTTTATCACCGTGGTAATAGAGAATGAACATTGGCTTGAAGAGCACCCAGGGCAGTAACACAGTGAAAGGATTCAACCTGGGAATGCCGCCCGATTAGCTCATATCCATCCCAAATCCTCCTTCACAGGTAATCCTCAAGCTGTTTCTAATCAGCTTCCTGAATCCAGTTTCTGGGTTGACACAGGAGATGTGACTCTGCTGCAGGCCACTGCCAGCCTCAGCTCTGGGTGCCCAGAAAGACCAGACAGGCTTCAGTGAGCAGAACACTACAGAGTTATTTCCAACTGCTTGAGGCATCTTCAGGTTTTTTGAAGCATCTTGCTATTGCTTTTTTCACTGCTAGGAGAACACTGAAAGCACTAACCTCCCCTATTAAGTGTTGACATACCAAAATCAGAGTAAGTTTGACTACCTCACTCCATGCACCTGAGCGGACTCTTAGATCTTAGGGCTACAAAGATGACTGGGGGACTAGAACATTTCTCTTATGAGGAAAGGCTGAGGTACTTGGGTTTTTTTAGTCTGGAGAAGAGAAGACTGAGGGGGGATCTGATCAATGCCTATAAATATTTAATGGGTGAGTGTCAGGAGGATGGGGACAATCTTTTTCCAGTGGTGCCCAGTGACAGGACAAGAGGTAATGGGCACAAACTTGAACATAGGGAGTACCATCTAAACACAAGGAGGAACTTCTTTGAGGGTGTCAGAGCACTGGAACAGGCTGCCCAGAGAGATGGTAGAGTCTCCACTTCTGGAGACATTCAAACCCCACATGGACATGTTCCTGTGCAACCTGCTCTTAGTGGACCTGCTCTGACAGGGAGGTTGGAGTAGGTGATCTCCAGAGATCCCTTCCAACCCTAGCCATTCTGTGATTCTGTGATCAGTTTTGTCCCCATCAGTACTAACAGTACCTGGGAATAGCTACTGCAGCTCAACCCACCTGAGAGCACCCTTTGGTCAGCCACTGCTGGTTACAATGACTTGATATTTCAACAGGGACAAATGGAACGAAGCAAAACCACAACAGGACCATGCTGCTTAAAATCAATCTCTAAATTACTTGGTCAGGTCAGTCCATTGGCCCAGACAAGGAAGAAATCTGTTCAAAGAAGGAACTGTGAGACCCGATAGAAAAAACAAGACCTCCAGCCCCCCTGCCCCGCCCACTCCCAAATACATCTACCAGCACAGCAGTATTGGTGGTGGCAATAATGAAAAACTTTGCAGAAAAAGCCTACTACAAGCAGTTAACAAACATATTTAAGCAACAAATATAGCCCAGTTCTTAGTTTTGATTAGGCAGGACTCACACAATCACAGGTCAGCATTAGAACATAAAAATCCTTGTGTCACCAAGCCAAACAGCCTTCCAAATATCACTCCTCCTCTCACCACCTTCCGGGTTTTGCAGGAATTGTTTCTTGATGGTCAGCCCTCAATTCCATCTGTTGTATCATGACAGCCCTTTGCACACAAGAACAGAAGAGCAGGGTCTGTTTCTGAGCCGATAAAGGAATGTGGCAATTTTTGAGAGACTGACATTAAAATAAATAAATAAATAAATGGAATTCGGAGTTTCAATAGCATGCCTCACAGTCAAGGGGCACTCAGAAATTAAAAAGGGAGCAGAGCTCATATGGGCCTTTTGTTTGGGCTTTTTTTGTTTGTCTTTGGTTTGGGTTTTTGTGTGTGTTTTTTCTTTGGTTTGGTTTTTTTCCACTGAGCAAGGAACAGGTGTTCAGCTATTTCATAGCCAGGAGCATCATTCCAGTCAGAGATGCCTCTCCAGTGTCAAGGGTTTTCCAGGAACACATTTGCACTCATTACCAGTTATTGCCACAACGGTACAAGTCAGAACAAGCTTGGGGTGCTGGCACAACTATAAACTTGGTTGCCCTCCAGAAAAGCATATTAAGTTTGTTTGAATGAGGTGAAGGGAGCTATAGTGAAACAAAGCATCCTCTAGGTACCTTTAGCTAATCATAAAAAGGGAAACAAAAGTAATTGTGTGTTGACTTGCATGTCCAAATCTCATCATTAGAAACACTTTGCCAGGCCTAACGTTCACACTTATACATCAGACTTGCCCATTAAGCGCTGGGACTATGGGTATATACCAGGTACCACTCAGGAAAACGCACCTAATCAGCCTTTTGCACACATCGCCTCATTAAGTGCTCAGACTTACAGTCCTTGTGCTCAAAAATAAACCTCCCAGACGTGTACCCCAAACGATTTCAGTATCCAGCCCTGTTTTTTCACTGATTTTGACATTTATTCAATAACACTGTATTTCATACTCAGCCAACAGTTCACATTTTCATATCCTTCAGACGGAAATCAGTTTTCAACATGTATCTGAAGACATCAGCTTATATCACTCCTCAGACACACTATTTTAACTAGGTTCTAACTAATCTTATTTAGGCATTAACTGATTACATTAGCAAATCGGATCCATGACAGTAATTGCTCTCTAACAGCTACTGTCTGGCCACCCTCAGCTCTGCGTCTCCTCAGCAGTAGCCTCATGGGAGAGGCTCTGGTCCTGATGGACATCAGGACCAAACCTTCCTTTCGTGCCAAGAGGCAGCTTTTGTCCACGTCTGCCAGCTAGAAGCTAGGCCAGGAACTACAATGTAGAGTGAAACATCAGAAGCAATCAGACTTTCCGGAACAATTTTCAAAGAAGAGGTTGCAAAGCCTGTGTTTTGGACAAATGAATAAACATGCAAGCTATTGGTCAAGAGCACTAACTCCACGTTAGCTGCAGCAAACACTCCCATTTTCCATCTGCCTCCTGCCTCTGAACTTCACCTCAGTGGTAGAAACAACAGCCACATCTTTCACCTTCTTCAGTCTTTGAGGAGATAGCTTGCTTTCCCCATTCCCTCTAGGACCTTAAGAACCACAACTCTCAACAGCAGGAGAAGGGATAGATTTGTTCTTAAAAGCTTGTGTCCAAGCAAGGACCTTGTTTGCCAATCTGCTCGCTGTTTTGATGGCATGTCTAAAGGTCTTGCACAGTCTCTGTGAAGTCAAGCAGGGCATAGCAAGTATTGATACTTTTATTTATGCTTTTGATGACACAGGAGGCAGGGGACAGCACTAAACTTCAAACACTGCTAAGGATACGTGGGGACTGTGACAGTAGGAAGGAAATCTCACTCAGGAGCTCAGCAGCTTTCTGCAAAGAACTGTGATGGGGGAAGAAGAGCAAGACCTCCATGCCACGATTTGACAGTACACTGAGTCCAGACTGTATCCTGACCAAAAATGCCGCAGCCACACAGGGCAAACTGTGGCACAACTATAAGCTCTGCCAGTTCACTACATTTCAACATGCCAACTTGGTACCAGCAGGCTTTATGCCAGATCAAACATTATCTGCCTGCCTCTAACTTTATGCTGGATCAAGTCTTCTCCATCTTCCTGCCACCAGCATAAAGCTGAAATAAAATGGCAAAACCAGTATGGGTTCTGCACCCTGTGGTCAACGGAAAGGCAACTGCGTTCCCATCCCCGACCTACATCAATTTACTAGCTCTGGGTGCACAGACCTGGTACTGTACAACCACAACCAGGTGATGTAATTACACAACCTCTTTTCCAGGAAAAAAAATAGAGTTTGAGAAGTTTCCACTTTCTTGCCTGACTCGGGTCTCCTGCTCCCATCCCTGCACCTCAATTTGCCTCCTGTTTGCTTCTGCTGATGCAACTGGCTGTGGGGCTACACAGTAAACTTGGTCAGGGAATCTTCTTTTGGATAGCAGTCAGGTTGGTGGTGGTGTGGTGGTTTTTTTTTTGGTTTTCTTTTTTGAACATTTAATGTCTCCACAAAGAGCTGTCTCAGCACAACTGAGGGGGACAATGAACTACGTGGTACAGTGCCAGGAGCAAGTGGCCAAAGGTGGGGGCAAAATTTCTAAATTGCCTCTGCTGCTGGCATGTAACTGCACCTTGAGTAAAGTTAGCTGCCAACCTCCTGAGCAAGCAATCGGCATAGCATTTGCATTTGAATTGAGAGAAAAATCCCCAGGGAGCATGTCTAGGCAGGTGGCTAGTCTAGAGTTGGTCAGAGGTAGGATGGAAGGAGGGCATTCTTCATGAAAATTGGGTAAACAGTTCCCCAGGCTGCTACACACTACAAGGATTTTAGGTTGTTTCCAAAACTTTTACCTATCTATCTGTACCTTTGCCTTAAGCTTTAATAAATAAATCTTCCCTTTGCTTTGCAATGAAACCTGTCTAGGGTCATGCGACCAGACCCTGCGCAATGGAAAAGCTCATCAAGCTAATTAATTACTGCTCCTACCTCCCTCAGCATCAGCGAATGAATCCAGGTCCTTTGACTCCAGCTACACAAACTAATAGGAAGGCACTTTTAATTACAGTCAGGGACTGCATCCTCCGCAGTTTGCAGCCATTGAGCTTGGTCCACAGCAGGGAATTTTCCCTGTTGTAGCTTGTGGAAAATCCATGGGAGCCACAAGCGTGGGCCAGGCTGTGGGGAAACCTGGACTCCCGAATCGATTGTGAATCTTGCCGAGCATGGTAAAGGCATGTACCTGCTGCCAGCCAAGTCTGCCTAATACCACGGCTGGTGCTGTCTACTGCTGGATTTTTATTTGCCTGCCTATTTCAGGGGCAAAAAGGGTGAGAGAGGAAGGGGGAGGTGAAGATGGTAGCAGGATTACCATATATAGTCATTATAATCATTAACCACAGCACCCTAAATGAATCATTAGGCATCACAACAGATCCACACATGCTTTACTTCTTAAAGCTTCCTGACTTGAATCTGTTTTCTGTACAAATGCCCAGTGATTGTTTCAAGCAACCAAGCACATTTCCAATGTTACTGCTGCAACTCCTTCCAAAAAAATAACTAAACAGATGAAGCTCTGCTGAAGGAACAGATCTGTTTATAGAACATACTTTTCTTTCACTAGACCAAATATATTCAGCCTTCTCAAATAAAGACATACATTAAAAACTTGATAACCGGCTAAACCAGAAAAAGAAAGAAACAGCAAGTGGGAAATTATGTAACAGAGAGCAACTTTAATAAAGAATGTGCATTCTAAAATACTTTATGCGTGCTACTTCAAGGGTAAATCTGAGAGCAATTTGGAAAAAAAAAAGTCAAATATCTAAGACTGAATAAAAGGTTCTATTAGAAAACAAAAAATGTAAACGAAAGGGATTATGTTTTAAAAATAAATAAGTCTTCAATCTATAGTATTACAACCTAAATGTTGTTTTAGCCTGGAATATAAGAATCTGAAAGCAAATCTAACTAGGCAAATCAAGCAACATTGACTTGTTTGGTTTTGTTATCCAAGCTAAAATGAAATTTAAAACAAAAAGATAAATAATATAAATAATTTTTTTCCCCAAATCCTATTGTTCTTATTACTCAAGCATCTATTTCCACAGTCATATGCTTGCAACAGCACTTGGCAGCAGTTTCAATAAGTTATTCGAGTATTACAAAATGACTTTATAACAGCAGACAAAACTGCTCCATTCAGCCCTCCTAAACTGATCCCCTTTTGGCTTCCATTCCAAACTAGCCCCTCTGGAACAGTCCTCCCCATATCACAAGGCTGCTGAGATCATGCCAACTAAATCAAAACCCCAAGAAATCACAATAGGATTAAAAAATCCTGAGGACAGAAGCCAACCAGCAGATTTTCCATGGACATTAATAAAAGAAGGATCAGGCCATAAACACAATACCATAATCTCCCAACCTTTACTCAGGTGTAGAGGTCTGGATGGTGGCTTCACATATGTTTGCACAGTACTTATACTTAGGAGGCTGAAAGAAGTAAGGATAATTATGCAAGTAACAGTTGGCTTCATTAATTCAGCTCTGTTGAAGAAAGGTTGCAGGAGCAGACTCCAGATTATATATCATATCTTTCTAATCCTTCATCTTATTCTGATTTAATAGAGAGGATGTTTGCAACATTCATCAGCAGAGCTCTGAGCACACAGGTAAGCCAGCAATAATCACCAAGGCTATATCAGTCCAGGTAATATCGTCTTATCTATCAGCTGTCTCTGCAGTTTATATGAGCTGCTTATCTCAAAGAGCTATTAGAGCTGAACTTTAGTTCAGTCTTTTGTTTGATCTTGTTTTCTTCTGCATTCATTTGAAGCTCCGCATATCGTGCTTTTAATTTCGCATCGAAACACATCAGGGCCTTTAATTTTATTCCTGCTACTGATGCAATATGGTCTTAGCAACAATGAGAACAGTGAGCAAGTCATGAAAATAATAAACCATACTAGGTCTGGAGGCTATGAAATCAGTTCAAACGTACTGCGGGGAGCTGTACTGCCTGCACTGAGACACATGGCCTTCCATGGGCACAAGCCCATTTATGAGTCATGAAACATAATGGAGTATTGTTGAAAGCTCTGGGACCATGAGAAATTATCTACTGCCCGGCATGGGGAATGGTATAAACTGGCAAGGAACTGGAGTTACATTCTTTTACAGAAATGAAATCAGACAGCCTTGGCCTGCTTTCCAGTATACAAAACCACAAATCACGATGACAACTCCTTAATTAGGACTAATTTTATTTTTTTTAAAAAAAGAGTTGCCACTGCACTAACCAACCAGGGAAGCCAACATTTTCTCTGTCCCTAGCTGAGTTATAATAAGGCAGAGGAGGTGGGGAAGACAAAAAGGAGGGAGAGTAAATGAGACTAGTGTCTCAGCATGAGCTACGAAAGCAAATGTGCCTTTCTCTCTCCTGCACCAGGTGACATTCCCTCATGCTGAGGATTTGGTACACGTGGACAAGTAGAACAAAAACCTATTTGCTTAATATTATGGTGTGATAACACCACAGTGCCCTAAGTGTGCATATCTCCATGCAGAGGAGAGCTGCCAGTGCAGGAGGCAGCACGTTCCACAGGGGCAAGCACAGGGCTGGATGTCATTTCTCACCTAAACCCCATCTTCCTCCAAGTTTCCTTGCTTTTAGAACAAAAATTTTAAATGGCCCTCTGACTGAAAAAGCAAAAATCCTATGAATGGTGAAGACTTTAGGAAATTGCATAACTACAGGAATAAAGGAATTAATAGATCAATACCTGACAGGGGAGTGAATAAAACAAAGTCAGACTCTCTTCAGTGGTATACAGTGAAAGGAACTAGGGGCAATGGGCACACTGAAATCAAGAGAACTCCATATGAACACAAGAAAAAGTTGCTTTACTGTGAAGATGGTTTGAACAATGGAATAAGTTGCCCTGAGAGGTTGTGGAGTTTCCATCCTTGGAGATACTCAATATGGCCCTGAGGAACCTGCTTTAGCCGTCCTTGATTGCAGGGATAGAACTGGACTAGATGATCCTCAGAGGTCCCTGACAACCTTAACAACATTTGTGATTGCAGAAGATACTCTTTCCATTCAGTGTCCCCAGGAAAGCACACTGGAACTGTAAATGCAGCACTAAGTGGGACAACCCACTGTGTCAATACAACTTTCCCGGTCAGCTGTCTACAAGAAGATGTGTAAGGGTAAAGCCAGACTATAATGGACACCTTAAACCAGAGGCTTTGTACAGGCTAAATAAATGCTTTCCCAATCAAAAGAAATCCAGGAGAGCTAAATCAAGAGTTAACAATGTGAATGCTCATTTGAACATTTATCTAGATTTGCTCTTTCCATACTCGCACATCTTTTGTGCTAGCTTGCCACAAGCTTTGGGAAGATCAGATTTTACTGGCAGAAAGGCTCATGGAAAGCACATTTGCATTTACTTTGGAAATGCTTACACACTCATCCAGTCAAGGAGACAATAATAATGTTACATATATTCTCTAACAATTTTCTGTTAACTAATCTGGATATTGAAGTTTTATTATGTATTCAGTGAGTCTAGAAAGGTGAATAAAATCCTAAAGATTAACAGCTCTTAACAAATCAATTAGTAACCTGAAAGTAAAGTATGCTAGAGGAAATTATGGTCTGTCTGACCATATGATGAATGAGCAGAAAAAGACAAAACTGAATGGATATTCAGCTAAGAATAACGCAGTCCACAAATGCAACCTCATCTTCCATTGCGTTACAGTTGCATCATGTTACACATGGCCAATAATAAATCAGGAGCTCACTTCCCTCCCTCTGCCATACATTATCTGAGATGGGACCAGGAATGGATGGGCTCCATTCTCCTTCCTTCCCCAAGGAAATCTCAAATTGATCAAAGCATAAATGCTGCCTGAAGCATGTGATTGCATTTGACATTGATGACATTTTTTCCAAGTTCAAGAAGGTTTTAGTAGTCCTTAGAGACCACAATTTGACTCCAAGTTTGCAGATGCCCATGAGCTATATAGGTACAATATGGCTACTAGGCTTCAATATAGAGCCTGTGGTTTGCAGAGGTAGTGGGTAGATGCAACTTCGGAAGCTGAGGACAGACATCACTTCTGAAATTGTCATTCCTTAATATGATAAAGTATAACCTGGTACCCATGCTTAAAAAGTTGGGTTTGAACTACAGCTTCAGCAGAATGTTGTTCTGGAATATTGTGAAGTCATCTACCTTTCCCTAGAAGCAGAAAGAGAACTTCACTGGGATTGAAAAGACATGGACTCATTTCTTAGCTCAACCCCAACTGCCTGTGAGTCCCTGAGCAAGTTGTTTCAGCCAACCTGTTTTTTTGGTTCACCCTATAAAGCATAGACTGCAAGCTCTGTGTCAAAAAGTTATCAGGACAATATGCTAGAAATAGAGAGTAAGGCATTCAGAGGTCAAGGTCCCAGGCAAGTAGGCAGGAGGGAAGAAATGAATTAGTGCAAAACATGAAAAGAATCTAAAGAAAGATGGAAGAGAAACCCCTATGAATCTTTTCAGCCTAAAGCTGAGGCACTGTCATTTCATCCAAATCAACAAAAAATAGCTCTGGGAGGACACGTACAGTCTTTGGGGAAGGATCCACACATTTTCCATACTTGCCTATTACTCTCAGAGCAGTACAGCTTTTATGCTACCTGCAGGAACTTCTGAAGATGGATTTACAGTGCAATTCAAAGCACCAGTATCGCTCATTTAGACATCCCCAGAGCAGTGTTATTGATGTCTAATCTAGGTACCACAGAAGTATGGCTGACAGCATTGGGACTTCTAGCTCAGGCTCAGTATGCTTGCCCAAGACTTTGCAAATATATTTGGCAATTAAGTATCTGCCAGTGCTGTTACGCTGCTATTGGTATGGGTACATGAGGTGGAGCAAACACACCTTCACTTGGACAGCAGACATACTCTGCAAGACAGAAGTGCTGGAGACCCAGCAATCAGGCAACTATGAAACACAAAAGAGAGTGTGAGTTTGGGGAGGCCTTAGGCAAACTCTTTGGACAGGTGAATGTCTGAGTTTCACTCCAAGAGTGAGATATCTTTCCTTTTATTGGAAACCACCACTACATAAACTTTTATATTCTCCCCATACGTGTACCTAATGAGAACTGAGAACTCTTGCACATTACTGTTGTTCCTGGATAACCAAAATGTCACCTTCATACGTACTTGTGGGCTGCAGTTCTGCCTCACACTCTAAAAGTGCAGCTGGATCATTAAAAAAAAATTAAAGACCTCAATGTTTGTGACAATCACATCTACCTTAATGTCTTCCAGGTTCTTGGCTGAGATGACGCATCCCAATAGCGCAGCAAAAGAAAATGTCCTCTTTCATACAAACTAGACTTTTGCTTTCCACAAAGCTTTTCCAAGTCCTGGACATATGGTCATAGTAAATTCAACCTCTCTGACTTCACATCTCTGATCCAGCAATAATTGTGAGGCTAGACTGAACCAGAGTTTAAAACCACGTCACCACTAACCATCTTTGGAGAAAGATTGAGCAAGGATCCAGAAAGGATTTGATCTCTAGCCTACCAAGTAGGGTTACAGAAATAAAATCTGAAGTCCTAGAACTTTGTGAATTTGAATAAGTGGTGAGCTTTGGCCAAGAAAAGCAACAAAGGTGAAAGCAGGACTTCAAAACAAATATTTTCCTGCATTCCTAAAAGGCCTTTAGTTTAAAAAAAGCATTTGTAATAAAATCTAAAACAAGTTTAAAAAACTTCAGAAGCCAAGGGCACAAACAAGTTCCAAGACATTCAGAAGAGCTGTATCGTTGCATAAACTGTGGGGAGAAAAAAACCCATTAACTTAATGACACTAGTCAAAAAGTAAACTATGAAATCAGAGTGGGGGTCATTTGTTTATTTGTCTTTAAAAGAACACATATATTCTAAAGCGTGTTTGGGATGGGTTTTTTTAGGGGGGTGGCCCTCCCTTTTAATGTCTGCCTTCTTTTCCTCTAGCTATTTTGTGCCACTGATTATTCTGGAACAAAATCTCACCTCACTGAATTATAGCACTTTAAGTTATGCAACATGGAAAGTAATAGCTCAGTAATTGTCAATATTCAGCCCATCTTGTGGGAAACCAAAGAAAATTATAAAAGTGAGAGGCAATTTATGAAAAGAATGTCCGTTGCATCAGCCAGTCCATCGGTGAAGTTTTGTTCATTATGTAGATTATACTACGGACATATGGAAGAGACATTTCACTGTTGTAGTCTAGATGAAAAAAGTTAGAAATGTTTTATTTCTTAACTAGAAAATCATATGGAGAGCTTCACAAGTTTACAGAGATTCCTAATATGTTAGGATAGAGTGATAAAACAACTCATAGAGGGGGTGACTCACACAGCCCTTAAAAGAACAATACAGTACTACTCTCACACAGTGAGCCCAGCTCACAACAGGCAATAACTTCAGCCCTGGGGATCATTCCCATGGATGCTGAGATATCAAGCTTAATTGCAAGGTCAGATTAGGCAAGTCTAATTTTAGACTGATTTCCTACCCACACGTCCAGGTCCAATCCTTTGTACTTGGAAACTACAAATAAAAATGGCTATCTTTGTGTTCTGCCTTTGCATGTACAGCATTGGAAAAAAACAACCCCCAGTATTTTTACAAAAATTCTGGCCCAGGGTGTGGCTGCCTAATGCCTTCTGCGTGGAATTTACCCAGAGATATCAACCAGAGAAGATGCAACTCATACAGGTCTTAGAAAAGGAACACAAACTATAAGTGCATTGCATATGATTAAGACATAGCAACTTGGCCATGTTGAAATGAAGATCCAAGCAGGCTAACAACTTCGTGAGTGATAAAACCCAACTGCAAGCATTAACAACAACACTAAGAAGGTCTCGAGTCCACTTATCCAAGCCATGTTCCTGTCACGTCATAACAGGGTGACTGTTTCAATGCATTAAGCCAATTCCCACTTCAGGATTATGCCAGGCCACCCAGTCCTGAGTCTTATGATCATAGCCCATGACGACTGGGGAAGGGAATATACAACTGCCTCAGACCTTGACATACCCCTTTTGTGCACATCCAGCTTCCCACCTTTTGGCTGATACTCCAGCATTTGTATTACAGCCCACTCATTTGCATGTGATGTGCCAAGTGCACCTGCTGATTGCTTCTTTTGATGATAAATCCATAGGGAAGCTCTCTCCGTGTATAATTGTGAAAGGACAAGCATGCAATTGTACCTGGGAACAGAAGATAAAGAAAAAGTGAGAGAGATGGAGCTTATGTAAGCTTGATATACTACAGGGCAAACCATGCTAAGTTGCAGACTGTATTCCAAAGCCTCTCATTCCCTTTGCGATAGCCATCAGCTGACAGCTCACTGCCATTCCCTTCAATTCCCATCCCAGCTGTTGAGCAACCCACTTGCTGTCCTTATGTCCTGTGACACGCAGAGCGGATGCCAATGGCCCCAAATCATAAAAAACTTCAGCATATGCAGAGCCTGAGTCCTCCCTGTTCAGCTGTCACAGCCATAGTTTGTTGTGAGATGAATTATAGATTTCTCTTCAGAAATACTGTATCTCACGCCATTTCTGAAAGAGCATTCATCACACTCTCAGGGAGAAGCAACTGGGTTAAGATGACAAACCCAACTTCTCTGCACACATGTTTACTTAACTAATGAGGAATGTCTGACTGTATGCAAAGTCAAATTCCTCCAGAGATCAAGTATGCTTAGATCTGGGCCATGAGAGCAACTAATAATATGCAACTGTTTTGAACTATTTACAGGCTTAACCCAACTGCAACGGAGTAAATGGTTTAGCTCTCCCTGCCTTCAAAGGGAGAGGGATCTGGGCCTCCAGACATACTTGCGGTGCAGTTCACTGCTAGGCTGGCTCACCTCCCTGCCATGAGTTTAGAGGCTGTAGCCTGTACACCATAAAGCCCCAAATTATACCTACTTCCCACTACAGCAAATTCTGATGATTCGGTGCCTTTCCCCTCTCTAAATGCATTTACTTGAAATAAAGGCACTAAATTATATAATTAGGTACACATATACACTGCAGGATGAATAGGACTGAAAATCATTAATCCTTTCTGGCCCAACAGAGGGAAGTTCTGTCTCAATCACACTGTTAACCAAGAAGAACTCATACTGAAGCGTCCTGTGAGCTCCTGCTTTCTCCAGATATTGCTGCAAAAAACAGCAAGCAAGAAATACCACTGCAGCATTGTACTCCAAGAAGATGCAATTAAGATGCCTTTGCATCTCTACTGCATACCTACCAGCATGAGCTCTTCCAGTAGGAGAACAAATTTCATTCAGCAGTCGGAGAGCAGGAATGGCATCCAGAGCTCCTGAGCCTTGCCAGCCATTTGTCCCATTTGTTCAACCATCTTACACAAGTCACTTAATCCAATTTTATTTTTTTTCAAGCTGGTTACCTAAAATAGGGCCTGATCCAATTCCCAATAAGGCAAATGGGAAATTTCCAGTCCACTTCAATGGTACCCACCGGCTCATAGGCCTTGACATCTATATTTAGACACTTAAATATAGTAGCCGGGGCTTCAGAGATTACTGAGTGTCTGCAGCTGCCACTGAACTCAGACAGAGGAAAAGAAGAACAAATCTTCAGTTCAAAAAGTTTCTCAGTTACAGACTATCACAGGCTAGGAAGGCATAATCAAGGGAAGTATCATTGTACTTTTGCTGTGTTACAGATTTCTCCTTACACAGCTGCTATGACCCAAATCAGACCCAAGCTGGAGGACTGCTCACACTCCTGGGATGACACAGGGCAGTTCTTTCTCTGCTCCTTCCCATAGACTCAAGTACTAGAGACTGCAAGTCATTGCAAAAACATTGCATAAGTTCTCCAACATATGGGCATTCTGTCATTGCAAAAGATTAGAAAGCTTCACATAGAAAAAACTGAGCAAGTTCTCAAAGAAATTAGAGGAAACCCCATTCTCTAAAGACCATCCAGCTCAGCTCTGTCCAGTTACACTGATATTGTGCACAATATCCCCATTTTGTCTAAGCTGCAGAAATCCATTGAACTGATACTCCACAGTAGTCAAAGCACATCCTCGGCACCAGGCCCTCAGGAAGGCAGAGTTAGGGGGCATAGAGATGGGCACATGGTGCGTATCACTCAATTGCCACCAAAACCAGCTAAGACGACAAAAGAGCAACAGGCAGAGATAAGGAAAGAGACAGGGCTCAAACGTGATACATTTGTCCTATTCTTCAAAGCAGAAATAACAATTTCTTTGCACATGTCCTTTCATTTATGACATTAGGATTTTCACTGTAAATGGTTTGTTATGGAAATATAGGTTACATTAACTTTCATGAGTTCCATTTGCTGTGGTGGAATTCACCTTCTTTTTACGCCTTGGATGGGCCCTAAGCATTTAAAAAAAAAAAATTAAAATAAAATCAGAAAACACTTGTGTTGCTTCTTACTGTGGTCCTAAGAAGCTCTTGTTCAGGTTCATCACAGTCTTGAAGTTCACATTCAAACCTCTTCCTCATTTATGAACCTGTTGCCCAAGTTCAACAACAAAAAAGAGACCTGAATGTCTGGTAGTCTTCAAGAGCTGCTTGTCAGACAGTTTAACTACCATGAATATCTCCTTGAATCCTCATGCTTACATTTTCAGACATATATTTAAAACAATTTAACAGGCATCATTCCTGAAGTGGACCATGGAATTGTGAGTATGGCAGGTAAAAATTACCAGTAAGATATGCAAATGTTACACAAAGTGTGTGGTTCCAAAACTTGACACAGAACCAGATGCAAAAGTAATACTGGAATAAGTCTGGAAAACCAGGTTACAATTTAATCCCGTATTCATTCTCCTTCACCCGCATACCTCAAGTTCAGTCAAAGGACACCAATTCCAGCACATTACCAATCAGACACCAGAACTAAACATACATCAGCTGAAATTTATCTCAATTGCTTTTTGCAAATAATATATGATAGGCAAATATTATGTGGTATTAATAATTATGTCCATTTGCAAAACTGTATTTTTCTCTGTACAGTGCAATTCTGTAGATGCTTCTGCCTATGAATCTAGTTTTATCTGTCTTCAGAAGGACACTGGACACGGCAAATTCTCTTTCTAACTGCATACCATAACACATTTTACTTATACCATTTTAGTTGAAAAGGAGAAGGCAAGAAAAAAATTATTAGAAAGGAAATAACAACACATTATCTCCTGAAAGGGAATTTGGGAGTTGATGGACTCAGAAAACCAAGATTCAGCACCTTTTTCTAAACTGCCTCTGTCTCACCCTGTGTCATTTCCATGGCCATTGCATCAACACCAGCTAAATCACAGCAGTCCCTGGGATCTGGCACCAGTTCTGGAGAGAGCTCCAAGGGGCTAAGAAACCCAGAGTAGCTCCTGCCTGGGTCTAATGGAAAGGAACTGGCAGAGCATGACAGTAGGTAGCTTCAACCAACCGCATGAAGGAGGCAGGAGGCCAACTGCCTCCTAACTGGGTTCACAACGTAACCAAGCTATCCCATTTTCTGCTAGTAGGGGCAAATCCTGCAAATCTGCTCCTTGGCTCAAAAGAAGAGGATGCTGCCACAGGGAAGGGAGGGCAGGGAGGCAAAATCAAACTACATGCCCATCTGGAATATGACCTCTGGGTAGTGGTGGATAGACTACAGCAATTTCACCTTGTCTGATGTAACCCTGCCTCAGAGCAGTGGTGAAAGGTGCGGCCTTGTGATAGAATTGGCTTTGTGATGGGCAGATTAGATTTCATGCCAATGCGGTTCTACTGAGGCAGGGAAAAAAACAATCATGAATGAAACAATGATTGATGTTCTCCCTTTATCGTACAAGAACTCAGCCAGCTGATCAGTCCTTTGGTTAAACATACTTTGGACATTAGGCCAAGGTGAACACCTGATTTTTTCATTTACAAATAACAAACTACCATATGTATCAAAGATCTTTTAGCTCTTGCATGTTTCTCCCTCCCCCAAACACCAGGCAAGAGAGAGACATTTATAAACAAAATCCTGAGGAAAAAACCCTAGCAGCTCTCAAGGGCAGAGTGAGAGTCTGGACTTGCAAAAATACTTGGGCAGCATTCCAAGCAAAAGGCCCAATCTTTAGAACAACTAAACAAAGGAGAGCAGAATCTTGTCCCACATCAGTCTTTAGAGGACAGTGAGAATATGCAGTTGCAAAGCATTCAACATCAGAGGGTGTGAAGAATGGCCTCCTCCAAGAAATTCGGGAGTGCTGCCCAAGAACCCACTGCCAACATAAAGGAGATGGAAGGAGAAAGGTAACCCAGATACAGACCAGTGAATGTCAACTTATTTTTAAACCTGCTTCTACAATAACTGAAAGCTGAAATGCACCAAGCAGGAATGGGTGGCGCTGGGTCTTGCGTCACTTGGCTGTGATTGCCTTAGCATGTTGTTTCATTCCCTCAAACAAGCTAAAAGATACTTTCTTAGCAAAAAGGTTGAGATCAAATCAGGTATAATCACTACAACCCACCAAATCCTACCTAAGATCAAACACCTTCTAGTGAAGCGATAAAGGCATGTTGCTCCACTCCACAAAACCCTGTTGGCCGTGACTGACAGATGTTCTAAACCCTGAGATGCACAACTGAGAGAAGGACCATACACAGCCAGGTCTGCTAAATTCTTATTTGCTGGTAACGTGTGCTCAAAATACTGAGCCATTCACTTCCTTGGGAATTTATTTTTCCCTTAGGAAGATTATCTGTTTCAGTGAGTCCAATTCAAGTTCCAGATTGTGCAATTTCCCTGATACACCTCCTATAAAGGAGAAAGGACCAGAATTACTAGCAAAAGTACAGGCACTGTTTTCCTCATCTGCTCCTTGCAATCCCTTCAGCTGTTGCCAATGTAGAATTCTTATTGCTGATTTAATTGATGCTCTTTGCTTATTGTTTCTATACAACCAAATCAAGACTGACCTGTAAAATCATAATAAGTAGGTAAAAGGACCATTAGTGCTGCAGAGCCAGCTGCAGTCAAGCAACTAGACTAGAGAACTAGCTAAACTAGTGAATACTAGACAAGGTCTGAACTTCACCATCACCATCTCCTCATGTCTGTCTTCACTTCTTCAGCACCCCTCTAACCCCTCTGGCACTACCAATGGGCACAAAGGCCTTGGTGGCCATTCCAAATGGCACATCAATGCAAAGACTCAGTTTGAAAGGATGTTCTCGAAGCATGGACAATGCTCAATTCTCCTGCACCCCTCAGGATCCTGGCCAGTCTAAAGGTTTTCCCCTCCCACTTATCCATCTTCAGCATCAGGCAGTTTTCTCCTTCTCAGGAGAAGTACATAGAATGAACTATTCCTTGCAGTGGGGCTAACATAGTTTGGAAAAGACCTCGGGTGAGGGTCCTGGGAACAAACTTTTCCCCTACTCTGACCTACATCCAGCCCACTGATACATTGCCCTTCCTGACAAAAAGGAGAAGGGGAGGGAGAGGGAAGACAAAAAAAAAGAAAAGGAAAGAAAAAGGGTAAACGGCATAGAAGATCAAATGGGAGTAGAGAACTTCTTCAGGGAAAAGTGGGATTTGTGAGCAGTGGGTTTCCATGAGGCAAGTGGAAAGTTACTGGGAGCCTTTTCTGTCCCAGCCACGGTGCAGAACAACTAGTGTCCCAAGAAGATTTAGATCTACACTGGTGCCACTGATGTCAGAACTGGGCCAGAGTGTACAAATAAATATGAAGTATTTTGTTGCTATTTTATGCCTGCAAAATGTTGTTCTGCAGGATCAGAGAGGACTTCTGTGCAATCCAGGCACTGGTGACAAGCCTTTTTTAATTGCACTCAGAAATATATTTTTAGGAATAAGACCAAGAAGTCAATGCAGCTTCCTCCCTGTTAAAAGCTAAAATAAAAATGTAAAAATGTCTGATGGGCTGGGAGTGAAGAAAAATGAAAGTGTTGATCAGCTCAACAGCTGGAAAAATGACTACTGGTACAAATAAAATTTAAGAAACCCTGTTAATATTTTAAAGACTGTGTGGCTGGAAAAAAAGCAATTTTTTTTTGTTACTGCTAGGGATTTACAGCTGCTGGAGAATCAGGTTTCCATAAAAACCTATCTACTTTTTAACACCACTAAAAGCCTGGAAAATTAACTTCTTAATATTTAACATTTATAGATACTTACTCACTGGAAACCCAACAAACCTATAAAAGAGGTGCAATAGCTACAGTAGGGATTTTATTAATTTCAACATCAAGGGGATGTGAGAGGACCTGAGGGGAACAACTTGTTTTCTTTTTAAAGAGAAAACCACTCTCGTCCTTGACCCCAGAGAGTCTTCTGTTCCTACTGCCTACCAACAGGGAAGAGCAGGCTACAAGATAAAGTATAGGAGACCTGAGAAACTGGGTTATTGCAGTTGTTTCAGCTCTGACTGCCCTCCTAACACAAGCAAGTATGTCAGATAGAATGCTTAAATGCGCCTGCTCACTCTAAATGTCCAGTCTAAGGGACAAAGCAGGCCTGGTTTTCCCAGACAGCCACCTTTGTTTTCCAGCTAAAGCTAAGGGAAGCCGCAGATGCTTTCAATCTCAGCTCAGGTACTTCAGCTCAAGCATTTGAGAGAGGAAGTCCAGAAAACCAGAGGCCACTTCTGAAAAAGACTTGTATTTCTCTGCAAGTTCACACAGCAGCATATAAGATTTCCGGAGCATTTGTTTTCAGAATTTTAAGTCACCTTAAGCAAAGCAGAATGTCAGTTTTAATAGATTACAAAACCTCCTCTCAATTCTACTGCCAGCAGTCAGAAAAACTGTGAAGTAAAACTGCTATTGCCAGCACAACTCATCCCTCATTTCTTCAGATCAGTGCAGCAGAGTTCTAACTTTACTATTAAGTGCAGTTTTGGCTGCTTTCTTTAGAAATGATAAACAGCTGATCCATTTGTCTCAAAGTCAATAATAGTAAAAAAAAAAAAAATCATAAACACAGCCTTGTGATGATGAACTCCCACTTTCTTCATTTCTTAAAGAAATCAGAGAATTACTATAGACAAGTAACACATTCTCTCTCAAATACCTCAACCTGCAGCTGAGTGCTATCTACTGCTCTTCCTGGCCAGTATTTTACTCTGGTCAGAGAATCCATGCGGAAGAGCCATCAGAAAAATAACACAGGAGTTTGTTCTTTATGTGCCATTTGTGTATCATTTATATTGATGATGATCATGCTAAAGCAAGAGACAAGGCAGATTGACTTTCAGACACCACAATGATTGCGGCACTGGAGTTTATAAAAATTACTTTACTTTACTTTCGAACAGAGCAATTTTACTCTGGGCTCCACACTGCAAAAATGAATGAAAAAAGATGGAAGACTGATGCCAACTTCACATGGATCATTTCCAGATTCCAGCCTCCATTTAACACTGCTTTGTCTTTGATCCCCACGTAAGTTCAAAAGTACATGTTTACATCAAAGTCATTACAGCTGACTCAATAATTCAGCAAGACAAAATGTTTGAAAGAAAATAAGTGGTTAATGTAACTATTGAGGGTTTTGTTATCAGGTTATGTCATGCCATAAAGCAGAAAATGACCTTAAATATTGAAGAAAAGAAAAAAAAAGACATGTATGAGAGATAAACCATAGGCAGCCAAAAGCACTGGGATTCTGGATAACAGCTTACAGCAGCAAATACTCTTGAACTGTTTAACTTTTACATGGTCTCAGAGCAGGAGAAAGTCTAACTCCACAACAGGCAGACTTTAACCCTAGAAAAAAGTATGCAAAACCATGAGGCTCTTTCATCATCCCCCCACTTGATTCCCCCCCTCAGTTCTTTTCTGTGTGAATTATGAAAAGTTTGAGAGTTGCTTTTTCCACTCTCTTTCACTTGAACTTTGTGGGCTCTCTCATGGGCATAGATCTTCCAACTTTGCTTTAAAGTGAGTTAAAAGGTAAAAATGACAAACATCCTGTAACAGCTTCATTTCCACAGGTTTATTACACTCCATAAGCTACAATAGACATATGTATGACGTTCTCCCTCTCACTGAGATTTAAGTGACCTGCACTTGAAGGCAGCATTAAATCCTCACTAGGAACAGTGACTGTTTCTAACTTGTATTTAATGATGACAGAGCTTCTCAGCATCCCTTGCCTGAAAACAACGACAGGGATAGCAAAAGCAAGAGTAATTAAGTGTACATGGCCCTGGAGAAGAGAAACAGGCGAATGCATTCTCTGTTTATCCTCTGTGGGGCTGCAGGATGCTGATAGCTTGATATACCACAGCCACAACACAAGGCAGCCAGAGCTCAGATGGCCATATCTCCATCATCCCTGAAGCTCAGACACCAAGGTCTTGGTAGGAAGGACCTTAGCGCCATCTTCTCTGTTTGGCATAATCACGCGGTCTCCAGGCAAGAGCAAATGGACACATGATGGTAGCAGTCCATTCACCAGGTAACTTCCAACAAAAACAATCACAAACAGTAATGAAGTTTGCATTTATCCAGTTTGAAAGTATTTCACAGCCCTGGAGACTAAAGAGCAGAGCTCTCTTCCATAATAATGTTGTAACCTTGTGGCACGCTTGCTTCTGTGGCTATGTGGGGAGAACATGACTCTCATTTCAGTAAAATACAGCACTTTGTGTGCATCACACTGACAATGCGTGTGGTGTGATCTGTGTGCAGACATGTGCTTCTCTATCATGGGAAGAAAAAAATACAAAACCCTTCTGTTTCAATTCCAATCAGATTTCCAAGAGCTGGGGAAAAAGAAAATAGAAAATAGGTAGCTTGGAGAGCTGGCAGAACAATTCAATGATTCATCAGAAAGGACACAGGTGCCACAAGAAAGGAGTTTTCTCCAGTAAGAATGATTGCTTTGCCAAAATCCTAGCTATGTACTAAAAACTCCTTCAGCCGCAGGTTTAAACCAGGCTTATCAATACACCGTGGTACAGTCTAACAGTTCCCTCAACTCTCATCCTGCAAGGCACGTTCTCTCCACAGTCCCCATCTCTCCACTGGTTTTAACATCTTCCTAAAGCAAGACTTGCCGCTGTGATCCATACTTGAACCCAGTTCCAAACATCTCCCCAGTACAGCAGATGAATTGGTCCCCATTAATGCTCTGAGCTGAATCTCACTGCCTTGGATGAGATCTTTCCTGCTACTACAGGCCCTAGTCAGCCCAGTTTTAACCTCTAGAGATCCACCACACAGATGTCCTTCTTTCACTGTGTAGATGTCACCAAAGGAATGGCATTGTCGTAGTGAAGTTACTCTTCTGGCTTTGGAGCTTTCTAGAATTGATGAAGAGACTCACTGACTCATCAGGCTCCCAAAATTGCCATTTTGTATATCACAGTACTTAAACACAACAGGAAACCAGCAACTACAACTACTAAAACCCCTTTACATCAGCTCTTAAAATGCTGCTGAGAAAAGTTACAGATGGATTACATCAGGAATATTACCTTAGGTCACACACACCTCCCATCTCAAGTAGAATCACATTTGGATACCAGATTTACCATCAACTCCCCTGTGCTGATATTTATCCATCTGTTTGATAGACAGGTGCCAACAATACAAGGTAACTCCACCTAACTCTATTAAACCCATTGACCACACACTCCATTGGACAGGAGTTTATCTCCTCAAGTGACTTTGAGGGTCACATTTCTGCAGTTCACTCCTATCTTTGCCTCCACACAAATGCTAGAGCTCTGATGGAGAACAGCAATTACCAGACCACGTGAGATGCGGCAGGAGGCAGGGGAGCAGCTTGCAAAGCGTGTGGCCATGCTGGCAGCACCTACAGAAACTCCTATTAGGTGGAGGTCTAAAGTCAGCCAGGTCTTGTGTCATCTTTCATCAGTCTTCTTGGCTTTCCCTCTCTGTGAGCAAATGATGAATATGACCTTCTTTGTTTGAGTCCTTGCGATGAAGCACTGTTTGCATAAGGCTCTTTTTTATTTATTTTTTTCCTGCGGCTTGTTGACTTTTATAAGACTTTTATAAATTTGTTCTGAGTGCCAGTAAGATGCTTAATGGTGCTAAAGGGAAGGTATTAAGGATAGTCGACTCATGTTAGAACAAGCCACTTGAAAGTAGCTATAAATATTTGTCTGGATTTCATTTTGCTAACAAACAGCTTCTTTTCTTTTTCTCCCCCCATCACCCTCCTTAAAGAGTTGATTTCATAAACAACAGAAGAATCTTCACATTAATATGAAAGTGCATGTCTGTGTTTGTTTTTTTTAATAGAAACTTTCCTACTGGGGACATTCGAGTCCTTGTATTCTGTCTGCATGAAATCAGCTCCCTTTTCAGGAAAACTTTGGCAGCTTAAGACCTCCAGGGTGAGCTCATGTTCTTTTGCTCTCCCTCAAACTCATCTCTACTCTTTCATTGCTCTGGCAATGAGTTTAGGCTAGACTTAAGGACTGCAGTGTCCTAGAACGAAGCCAGTAGCTACACATTCCTCCTCATTTTGCTCATAGGCACACTGGAGGTTTTTGGATTCCTTCACAACTGTAGCCACTGGCCACATAATTTGGAAACTCCACCCTCTGGTCCCATTGCTCTAAGGTCATATTGACACAGACAGACACAGAATATTCTGATCTTACAGCCTTTGGTACCAAAGTCCCTCTCACTGGGAACTAGGACTGGTAATTGGGGGTTACCACTCATGTATGGTCATCCTCCAGATTCCCATCAGCCCCAGGGCAGCAGAGACAGCTTTTTGTACATGAATAGTCCAAAGCTAATTCTTGGAACAGGTAGGTATCAAAAGATGAGGATTTGTCTCTGCCTCTGGCTTCCAACAGACAGAGCCCTTGTCTTCCCACAATATTCTCCACATGCGTTTCAGCCCTGAAATACCCAAAATTGTGTTGGGATGCAGTGGTCCAAGAACCTCCGAATAGCTACTGCTGTGACAGATGAGCAGATCGCTCAGTGCTGAGCCAGCAAGAGAGGAAAGGACAAGGGGGTATCTAGAGAAGCCAGGTGGGGAGGAGAGGAAGATCCCTCTTAGAACAGGAATTAGGGGACCAAAAGGAATGGGAGACCAGGGTTTGAGAGGGGCTTGGGTTTCTTTTTTTAAAGGCAAGAATAAGTTGCTAACACATTTTTTTATTATTCATATTCTTGGTACTTTCACCAGCTGTGCTCATTATAGCAGTCCAGAAAGTAGCAGCAAGGAAATCTTGAACACTGTCATCTCAGACAACTCTCCTAAGACTCAGGGTGAGTTTTACCCAGGAAGGACTCTCAGCTTTGGTTCGAGCCAGCGATCTCTAACATTTTTAGCTCAGTCACTTCTAAAAATGCTCAAAACTCATGTCCCCCAGGGAACTCCCCCAGACAGCAGGGGAAGCACAGGGGGAAATACACTTTCTAAGACAGCTCTCTGAACTGCCTCCATTACTTTTTCTGGATACTTTTGGATTTTCTGGATACTTGCACAGCTACATCCCTCTACTCTCCGTTATAACGCATCATTATGTCACAAACCCCAAGCCTCCAGCACAGTAATAACTAAGAACTGAGATAGTGTAGATCAGCAAAGATAAGAGTAAATGTGCCACAACAGCTACGGAACCTGCCCCAGGGAAGGATGCAGTTACTTGCCAACACGCAGCTCACTGCTTCTGCTGTACTCCCTTCCCCTTTTTTTAAAAATGCGTATATATTATTCAACCAGGTTTTCCAGTCCATGCAGACGTTAATTGCCATGGTCTGAAACATTCTGTACCCCACTAGAATTAAATGGCAAACCAACAGTTCTGATGATATTGTGGTGAATGATTTATCCGGTGATATACCGCATTCCTGCAGTGTGCTTAAGCAATAAGGCACACCGGGGAGAACATTTGAGTGATCAGTTTGCCTCTAGTGTGGTCTACAGTCAAAGGTTAATGACCTTGGGAACCCAAGAAGTTCAATTAATGCCTTGAAATGGACTACCTAGAAGGCATGATGGCTATCATTAAATGGAACATTAATACAAGGAACACTATTTCATGCCTTTGCAAAGCTTTCTAAACATGGGTAGTGCATACAAAGCACTCTAACCATGTTTCTAAATTAGCAAGCCCCTGAAGAATTTAAGGTGGTGGGCCCCAACTGCATTATAGACCCACCTTTCCGCCACAAGTTTGGTCTGTTAGGTGAGCTGTGTTTGGGTGTGGCCTCCATGAATTTACTACCCAGCTAATCTCAGACTTTTCCTTCTCTTTTAGAAGATTTTTGACATCTCAAAATACTTAAAAACTGTGGGTTCTGGTACTATCAGGACGAAGACAACTTTCACTTTTAAACCTCCTTTCCTATTTCTTCAGCCTCCGCTCCCACCAAAATGCCCAAAAGCCTCAAACAAACAGAGTGAAGAAAAGCATTTCCTTCAGACCCCTTCTGGGAAAGGCAAAGGAGTGCTGGCACTCCTTGAAGTAACTTGCCAGCTTCAGCATTACTAATGACTAAGGGAACAGACATTATTCTGGGATTCCCACCCACCACAAAGATTCTGTCACAAGGAGCCATTGCTCTGCAGCATCCTTGTCACACTGTTTGTGAGGGGATGAAGCATACACAGGCAAGAATCAAGAACCAGTTTGGTAGATGATGTTCTGTGGAAAGGCCCTCCTATAAATATATCTAAGCAACCTATCAACAATTCCAATTGATGCCACCAAAGGTAAGATTCCTTCACATCCTCAGAGGAGTGCAGGGAGAAACACCCAGCTCACTTAGGGCTCAGATGCAGCCCTCTCAATATGTGGCACTAGCAAAAGTGGATCTGAAAAGAAACCTCCAAAGACAATGACTTTCACAGGAACCATCCACTCCCTTGGTGTCCTTGAAGTCATAAACACACATTGCTCTGCCTGATTGCCCATTCCTAGCTTCTTCCTCTACTGAAGACTGATGCAAAGCTCTTTCTCCACAGGCTATCCATGCATTTTTATTTCATTTGAAGACCTCAACCTACATCACTTTCTTGTCCAGGCCAGCCAGCTCTGATGCAACAAGACAGGAGTGTGCTACAGTGCAGCCAGCCCAGGTTTGCTCTTCTGAGGCAGCTATAAAACTCCCTGCCAAAACAAATTGGATTAAGCTCAGGTCAGACTATGTGAGAGCTGGGCTGCAGGGACTTTTCACTCTAGCCTTTCTTCAGCAAAAGGAACTCCACAAGCTCAGCATGACAACAAAAGAAGAGAGAAAGGAGAGAGACTGAAGCCACAAAGAGAAAACTGGTCTCCTGGGGAGAGGAGAACAAAGAAAGATAAGATGCAAGGTAAATAAAAAGGCACAAGGGCTTAGTTGTGAATTCAGAGAGAGAAAGTGAGGGACAACAGGTCAAGCTTTATACTAATTAACCTTGCATCAGCAAACCCTGAAATTCTGTCACAGCCCAAACAACTGCAGCACAGTTGGTCAAGTCTGGCCCACCTTCACCTTTTAAACTAAGGATGAAGAAAGTGACAAAAAAATGACAGCTTGATATTCAGATTCCAGGCAGCGTGCTATGCTAGAGGTCTGACCTGAAAATGGGAGTTTGCTTTGGAACCTCCCCACAGCATCATTTTAATTTTGTAAGAAACATCATTGTGAAAATGAGGACCTACTCCCTGATCCACCACAGCACAGATGTACGAGCCAGCCTTTAAATACAGGAGCTCCTGATAACCAAGTGTGACTATTCACAATCTGAAATCACTAAGCATTTAGTTAAATACTTTCCTGGATCAGGAAAATTATTGTCATGGGTGTCCTCTAGCTGCACAATTAATTGAAGCAGTCAATACTATTGACAGAACGGTAAAAATCGTGCAGCATGTAGAAACTATGAAGACTGATACATAAAATAAATTGGATGTCCATGTCTTGTATAGCATATATATAGCATACAGAAAAAGTGTGGTTTATATTGCTGTCCTCAATGGCTAACAGGGAAATAGTAAGCCTGGTTTGGATGTTCTAGCAAGTAGAAACATAGCATGGTTGCCATTTAATGCATTTACTTCTTGGCTTGGAAAAAAATCAAATTCTTGGTATATTAACATTGAAAAAGCATCTTAGAAAGAGGTGCTTTTTTCAAACACTGAACAAGCAGCTTTATTCTGACAAAGAAAACCAATCTCTAAAATCTATCTTCCTTATCGCATCCTTTTAAAGCAAGTGATTCCCAGAAATACTGGGGGGTTTGCTCAGAGCCTTTGCATACAGCCTGCAGAGACATTTTTTTCATTACTGGTGACTATCTGCACTACAATCACATATACCCAGAAGTTCTGCAATACAGATTAACTTTTTTACACAGTTTTTCTGTTACCACTGAACAACTGCATGAACAAAACCACAGGGACCCCTTTTATTCAAGGTTCTGTCGAGAATTTTTTACACAGTTTTTCCCTGCTGTTACAGAATTTAAATACAAATTGTGCAGGATTCGGGGAAGGCAAGGTTAGCTCTGCCCAGCTTCTAGCATAGAAACTAATTAATAATCACAGCAGAAGAAAGAACATAGCTGCATTCCCCTTCTTGCAGTATGAGAGATCAGTGATTGAGAACTCCTGCCTCCTGAAACGTCTCTTTTGCTTCCCAGTCCAGTTTGTATTTGTTTAAGCCTGAGACAGGCAAACACGACACAAGCCCTCAGGAATACATAACCACCCTGATGCTTCTGGGTTGCAAAGCATCTCCACTGCCATCTGTTTTCAGTCACTCCAAAACGAGTTCTGAAGAGTCAATTGTTTTCTTCTAGGAAAAATAAACATGCAAGCTGCTATTCTCCTGATTTCCAGCAATTTTCTGCTGTGGGTAAATGTAGATTCAGATTTTAGAACTAAGTCTCATTCTCATCCAAAGAATTTTGCAATATAATTACCTCATTTTTACTGACTTGGATAACTGCTGCCCTTTAAAAAAAAAAAAAGTGTGTAAAGTCTGCAAGACTAATTCCTTCTCCTGCCCCTTTGCTATAAAATCTTGGAACAATTGATAGTGATTAATCTCACTTGATATTTCTTTGGTTCTCTATTTGTTGATTTAAAGGCATTTTATGACTGATTGTTTTCAGTTGCTTGGACAGCTGTCAGATCTGTACTGTGGTTTGATTTGGCTTCCAGGGAGTAAAATTATTATTTTTCTTATTTTTACAGCTCCAACACATAGTAGCTGACAGAGGTGGCCCTTCAAAAACCATATATGTGAAACCAAAACTACCTCCAGATTGGGAGAAGATTGCCTAGGGATTCTGCAGGCAGATTACACAAGTAAGATGTGGAAGGGGGTAATACAGTCTTTATTTTATTACTAGTTTTTAAGATGCCCAGCTTATGCGTTGAATGCACATACTCTCAAATACAGTGGCAAAACCCATCCCATCGGTGGCTTCACAGGAATGGCTCTGGCCTTTGGAGCAGTGCTGGCAGAGGTGCTGGGGTCTGCCTTTTTTTTGCTTGTTTGGGGGTTGGAATGCTGCCCAAGCAGTGTCCCCATCTCTGAGTGTCTGGGAAAGACTATGCTCAGTGGAAGGAGCATGAAACAGGGTTCAAGACTCCAGACCACAAAATGAGGACAAAATGAGACACAAAAGAGTTAGCAAAAAATAAGAAAGAAGGGTGTTAATACAGAACTGCTCAATATCCGTCAGTTTCACCTCTCATTTCAGCCTCCTGAGGGCTTGTAACAGCGATCTACACCCTTTGACTCTGAACCTTAGTTATCCTCAATTTTAGCCTATTTTCATCTCTGCATCTTCCTTCTACCAGCATCTCACACCTGTGTCCTCCATGTGTCCACTCTCTCTTTCCTGGCTTCTCACTTTTCTCATGGTCTATCCACAGAGATGACCAACAGTGTCTGTATGTCAGCCCTTGCTCACCTTTCATGTGTCTTTTTCCTGATTCTAAACTAAAACCTCACTGCCACTATCCCAAACAAATTCTGGAGAAAGACTAATCAGTCATCTCTCAAAGTTCCTCCTCCAAAATATGATGAATAAAATTTCACTAAAGCAGAAATTTTTGATATTAAATAGTGCTTTCATTGCTTTCACACACAATAAACAGAAGTTTTTCTTATCTTCAGAAAGTATACAAAAATCAGGTTTTATTCTGGAACTTCAGGGCTCTGCGTGATCACAATCACATTTTCTCCCTGAGTTGCCCTATACATTTATACAGAGTATCAGTTCTAACAACTTGACCTAAAATGTGAGCTTAGATGGATGGAGAGAATCTGACTGCTATTGACTACAGTTTGCTAAAATTTAAGCGCTTTTGGACAAAAGAAAGAATGCTCTTACTGTCATGGTCTCTTACTGAACAGATTACGTGAGCTGCTTAACCTATCTCCATGTTTGTCCCTGTCCAGTTAACGAACACCAGAAGACCGCCTTAAGCTGAGCACTGGATGGTGGTGGGTTTGGGAGGCAGTCACAGCCCAGGCGCCGCAATTACTTCCTCCTCCTTTTTTTGTAATCTGTTGTTTCCACTGCCCAAAGTTAGCAGCACATCAAAATGGAACAAGTACTCAGAAATACAATAAAAGGAGGGATGGGAATAGTTATATTCCACACCCCCACTGCCTACAAAATAAAGTGCCCCCAGTTCTCTCCACCACCCTGAGACACTCTTCTTCCACCGCCCATGTTACTTCTTACTCTGTCTCCACTCTCCTCATAGTTGGTTTCATTACTGCCAGCTCTCTCTGAAAAAAAAAAAAAAAAAAAAAACAAAAACAAAAACAAAAACAAAAGGCAAAAAAAAAATGAAAATCACACACTACACAACTCTTTCAGTTGCCAGATTGTTATTCACCCTTTCAGCCCATTCTGAAACATCTTAAGTTATTTAGACGAGATGCCTCTCTAGTTCTCTTCTTGAGTGAGTCTACAGCCCTGCTCTTTTCAAACTTCACGCTTATATTTTTCTTGGATTTTTACTTTTCCTCTTCTAGGAAAAACACAGAACATACTGCAAGCAATGGAAGCAAGCCCTATATTATGCCCTAAGAGACTATTTGTAACAACAGATTTGAGCCTGGTTTTTCTTAATCACTCATGCTGACATCTTAGCTTCCTTGCTTTCTAAACCATGGCTATAAATTGTTGGAAAAACAGCACAACAGTTGTATCTTCACATCTATGCCCTAATCAGCTTCTCTGATGTACCACAAATATGGCCCATCAAATCCACCAGGCCATATTCCACCATTCATGACAGGCAGATCCAGCACTACAGGCTATGGGTGAAATTTCCCCCATCCTTGGTAAAATACAGGTCTTTGAACCCCGTTGAAAGATCCAAGACTTTCTTTCCCAGTTCCACATATTCCAGTGTGGTTCTTTGCCCTCCATCCCTCAAAATCTTCTTCAGGCACCATCTTCTGCAGGCACACGTATCACTGCTGCATCAGTCCTGTCTTGTCCCATACCACTTGGATGCAGGATGTATTGAGACCATCCTTGAACAAATCACTGCAGCTCTTCTGCTTTCCACTACTCTGGTCTCATTTCTGTCATCTGATTCCTCTTTATCCACATTGTCTGTTCTCATGCCCACTCACGTCACACATTTAACAAGGTGACAAAGAATGTCAAATGTTTTTATAATCCAACTAAACCACATTTGCTGCTTCAACCACCAGCTTAGTTTGCTATTCTCCTTTTAAACAAACACAAACAACTCTAGAAGATCTAGTAACAACGGAAACAGGCGGGCAGCAGAGCAGTACACGTTGAAACTCAGCATGGTCCCCCATTAGGGGGAGAATTTCAAGTGCTTTAATCATGACAAACGGCACCACAATGAGTCAGTGGATATGACGGGTCAGCCTCTTGGCTGGTGCAGTGCCAACAGCTTCCACAGGGGTTCATCAGGCATGAATTGGCCCCATATGTGAAAACCCGCTACAATTTGTCCAGTTTCTCCCATCCCTGTGGAGCAAAGTCTCCATATGTGAGATCCCACAGAGCTGTCAGCCAACGTCACATTTCAATAACAGCAAAAACAACCAGGGCTGTATAAACCAGCAAAGCAATCCCATTGCTCATAAACTGGCAAGTGACCTAGGTTGGCAATGTTTTTGTTGATCACAACCCTTTCTATGGAACAAAACATAGGAACTATCAAGCCAGAACAGACTCAGTGATCCATCTTCTCCTTGTCTCCTGTCTCCAGCAGAGGCCAACACTGATGCTTTAACAGAAGATTAAAAACGGACATATGAAAGCTGCAAGGCACCTGGGTCAGTTGTGCAGTATTTTACCCTTGACACAGGGCAAAACTCCACTACTGTTATATACAACTGTGTGATACTATACAGTGCTATCCCAGATACAAAAGGGTGTCAGGTGCCGTCATAAAGAAATGTATGTCAGAGGATCGTCTGTTCTTCATTCTTTGTTTTTATTTCAGCTTGATTAATGTAACTGTGCATCCTCTTCTTAAGATTAAATCTTTGACTTCTCAATAGGCTGGACTTTACAAATTAATTCAACTTCACGTCAAAAAAAAAAAAAGCAATATTATTATTATTTATGTTAATGCCCTTTCTTACAGTAAAATAAGTAGTTTCATAGGATTCCTTCTTGAACCTTTCCCTGTTTCAAAGAGCTCTAGTACCATTCCTTGCCTTATTCAACACCAAATTAATGTTGTTCTATTCAATCTCTTCTCTCCTACCCCAAACCTCATAAACTTTTATTCTTTTCAATCTTTATTCCACGTTGTCTTGGACAAGCTTTATATAGTTCAGCTACAAAAATATTGAGTCTCTCCTAAACTAAGATTGCGTTCTTGTTTCTTATAATACAAACCAACAGATCAGGTGGAAAATAAATAATTTAAAAAAACCCAGACCCAGAATGGGTTGGGTTGGAAAGCATCTTAAAGATCATCTAGTTCCACCCCCCTGCCATGGGCCGGGACACCTCCTAGTACACCAGGTTGCTCAAAGCCTCATCCAGCCTAGTCTTAAACACCTCCAGGGATGGGGTATCCACAACTTCTCTGGGTAACCTGTTCCAGTGTCTCAACACCCCCAGAGTAAAGAATTTCTTCCTAATGTCTAATCTAAATCCCCCTTCTTTCAGTTTAAAACCATTGCCCCCTCATCCTACCACTACAGTCCCTCATAAAGACGGTCCCCTCCCCATCTTCCCTGTAGACCCTCTTTAGGTACTGGAAGGGGCTATAAGGCCTCCGGGGAGCCTTCTCTTCTCCTGGCTGAACATCCTGAAACAATATCAAACCTGAAAAGAGCCCTGAAACTGTATCTTCCGGTCTGTTGTGTCTGAAGTAGACTTTAGTGAAGGTGGCTCTGACGATACTGATAGAATACGATTCACTGTATAGCTTTCTAAACTGCTGATATTTATTTTAAGTACAAGCAGTGCTTCATTTCCAAAGTGGAGATCATGATCAGGGGACTCGGTTTTTTATGTTTTATTTGTAGGTTGTTTTGTCACAAAACAAATGATTTCGCAAATATTAGGTAACAGTACAATCTGATCTATTATTTCTTCCATTTTTCTATCTCTGAAACAAGTAGGATTTAAAAATTAAAGAAATTCTCAAACATTTAAAAAAAAAGAAGTATAGACAATTGTTTTAAGCTACTAAAAATCAAAAAAAACAATTGTCTCATTTTATATATTATTAATATTTATAGCACCTTCTAGTTACAGAGAGAATTATAGAGATTTCTTTCTAATTATAGAGAGAAAAGGCTTGCATCCATCCCTGAGCTAAATACTTTCTGAAGTACCAAGTGCCAATTCTGGCAGCCCCACCACCCTTGTGAGGTGATAAATTAATGCTCGCGTTCCCATTGTGCTCCTTGCCAAGCCAGGCAGAGTTCAGCCAGGCAAAGCCTCACTTTGTCCAAACTGCACCCACCCTCTAGTGGGATGAGGAAAAAGTGCTGCTCCAGGCTGCAATTCTCTCCTAGACCTGCTTTATCCCATGGCACAGGACAATTTGCCATAATACTGAAAGAACGTTCATATAAGATAAGCATGCTAACAACTTTCTTTCTTCGCTTCTCTACCCTCCACACATCTGCTAGACGCACATTAATAAGGCATGTTAGTTCTAAAAGGTGATTACAGCCCTGATGAGTTTCACTGAGAAACTTTAGGGGCAATCTTTTCCTCCCAGCTTTGCCTCACACTCTTCAGAGCCAATGCCATTTTAACTACAGTTTCATAGGTGACTGAGCAGCGATTATAATGTTCAGTGAATTAGTGCCTGTTTCTACTGCCACACCTTTCTTTTGCTACCAGGGAAAGACACACACACAAATAAAAATGCCTAGGGAAAAAAAAAAAAAAAACAACACTAATCCAGCCCATTTTCCTCTATATATTACAGTCTATTATAATTAGCTGTAAAAAGTAGAAATGCGGAATATTGTTGACAACGAGCACTGCGGTTGTGGTACAATATCTGTGACAAAGCAGCAGAGTTGTAAACAGGTTTCAAACCATGACCCAGGTCAACTGTACAAGTCATAACAAGTGAGCAGTCCTTAGGGCAAACCACTCTTGAAAGCATCTACAGCAACTGAAGACCAGATCCTGCTCCCCACAGCCAGTGGGAAGACAAACCAGGATGCTTTGCAAGGGACAGGCAAGCAAGACCAAGGGTGACAGCAGACCCCAGCTAGGGATGCAGCCCCCCAGTACCTGGGCAAGAGCTGAGGAAGTCTAGTGGCCACAGCCACAGTCCTGAGGCCCCAGGCAAGTCCAAATCAACCAGAAGGTGAAGGCACAAGGCTGAGCACAGCAGCCCCCTGTAATGTCAGAGCCAGCAGACACAGAGCAGGTACCTGAGCCAGGGCCCAGGTGGAGCTCTTCAGAGCAATCAGAAGCTGCTGGCACCCCCCAAACCTCTTCATAAACCCAGACTAACAATCCCCAGTGAATTCAGGTGAGTCAAATTAGGCCCAAAAGAGGAAAGTAAAGATTTACAGCAAAGATGTAATGTGAAGAGCTACTAAGAAATATATTCTGTCCTCAAATACAAAGCTGAAGCTTGCAAATCAATCCACTGCCTTTAGCAGTAAGCCTTGATGAAAGCTGGAAATAAAGAATTGACTCTGCAAACCATGATGCTTCCTACTAGCTGGAGAATTTTGTCCACTTTATGCATGACAGCAAGGTGAAAAACAGAAATAAAGCAGCCAATGCCATTAGAAGCAAGATGGGACCTGAAACAATTGAACAGGACTGAAGAGAGTATGATCCCTTCCTCAACATGATGCAATTAGCAGCCTGCTGGGCAGACTCAGGTCTAGAATGGAAACAGCATGAGGCTGAGGGGGGGAGGGAATAAAAATAAAGCTATCTTTCATAGATCACATGGTCCCACCAGGAAATACGGAAACCTCTGACTTGTCTGGCTCCCCATCTCTCCCTCCCTACGGGTCTGCTGCAGAAAGCACAGCCTGTGTGCCCAGGAGGTGATGAAATCCCTAATGTTGTATGGCACATGGGGAATTTGGGGGATTGCAAAACAGGATGTTTCTTGGAGGAAATACAGTCTCAGCAAGCAAAAGGTTCAAGTACGGTACATCTCACAATGATGTAAGAGCTTGATTATGTATCTCGCTTAAAGCCCAGCTTAGGGTTTTAGTTCTAGTAGAACTAATAGGCAACACCTGCTGCGATGAAAACAATTTCCGTCCCTGAACTCTAGCAGAAGTGTTTATCTTTTGAGTTAGAAAATGTTTCTCTAATGTCTGAACAAGACTCCAGGGACAGAAACATATGCCTGGAATTGATGTTTCTGTGCATTAGACAACTTATAAAAATGAGAATTAGAAAAACCTGGTATCATCAGATGTCTCGTTCAATAAAGTCATTAAATGGAAAGTACAGAAAGGTTTCTCCAACGTTTCCTCTCCCTGCCACTGTAGTCCTAGTTGCTCTTTGTAGAGTAGAAACAGAGGCTCCTGAAAAAGCTTCCTAGGGAAATTCTGAGTTCAAAACTCAGGGCTTTTCCAGATCTGTCCCTGGCAAAACTACCATTGGGTTCAATGAAAATTTTACCCAAATATGGGCCTCAGTGCTTGGGCCTCTTGGTTTTAGTTACTAATTTTATTATTAAAGGTTAAACAGAGCTGTTGACAGTACAAACGATTTTCTTACGTAAGCAGTGAGAGTGTCAGATATACAAGATAAAACAATACTGCCAAGTCCGGGCAGTATAGGTTATGGGTGAATGTCCTTTCACAGAACATACTGCACCAAATCCTGAGTTTCACCCCCTTCCTCAAGCAAAACTCCTGTTTGAATCAACTGGAGCTCAGTGTGAGAAAGAGGCTGGATCAAGCCTAATAAAGGACCTTGGGTTCCAGCCATGGTCTCTACAAGGACTTTAAGAGACTATAGCTGTTGAAAACAAAAAAAGCTCTACCTTTAGAGAACAAAGGGAGTAAGCAGTGAGAGTTCATCAAAAACCACATGCTTTGCTTTGCACTGAGAATGGAAAAGGCATGGGTCCCAGATTTGATCAACAAAGCTGAAGGGTGAAGGATTGCTTCATTTTGAACTTACAGGGACTGTTTGTCCTAATAGTGTCCTAGAATGATAAGACAGACCTGCCCTGCAAATGTAACTGCTGTGCAGATTCAATATTTAATATCCATTAAATACTACAACTACAAATTAAGTGTTTCAGCCAATTCAGTTATATACACACTCAATCCTTAACAATAAGCTCCTTGAAGATAGGAAAATCAGGGAGGACATGTAGCGTTTTCCTCCCATACTTTCTGCTATGATATTCTTTATCAAAAACTTGGACAGAAACCAGTGACTTGTTTTTAATTTTTGACCAAAAATAATAACAGCAAATGATGTGATGCTTAAAAATAATAACCATCCAGTCAAAAGCAAACTGTACTCAGTTCATTCTAACAACACTTCATTGGTTTGGTGATTAAGTGGCAACCCAAAAGTTAACTTCCTGGAAAATCTACTGTTGTTATAATGAAATTGCACTGCCAGAGCCATGCGTCTGTCTTTAATAACAATGCAACAGACATTGAGGGAAATTCCTGTGGTTGTCTGTCCTATTCAGATACAGCTATCATCCAATAGATCATCAGCTGTACAATAGTCAATGGTGTTGCAAAGTTTTTGACACAGTTAACACATTAACACATTAGACAAATGTAGGACCTGAGCCAATTCTCACCAAAGCCAATGGAAAAACTCCAACAGAGTTGTACTGGGCACAGGGATGGTGTCATACGTATTGTCAATCACGTAGGAAACAAGACAATCACAGCAGCTCTCTTCTGACATCAGTGTCTGCCTCTACTTGAGGCTTTGGCAGAGCCTCATGAAAGACTGATTCTTTTTCTCCTGCTTCTTTTAAACACCCTGAGAATCACTTGGGTTTCTTTTTTTTTTTGCCATAGGGTACTCAAAAGGACTTGTCAAGCTTCACAGAACCAAAATCTAAATCGTTTTTGTCTTTTCTGAAATTTCATGTACTTTTCAAAGTGTGATTTGATTTTTACCCTGATGCTTTACCGAATGCCTTTTAAAATAAAGAAGCAATGAGCCCTTGCTCTACAGTCAACCCCACTGTAATAGATCAGTGAAGTACGGCCATATCAGCAAACAAGCCAGTACATCTAACCATGGAATGTATTTTCTGAGCAAATGTTTAGTAAAACTCACATAATTTGCTGAGTAAGAGTTCATTGGGATTGATCTACTCAGGAAAGGAACATCACAGATGAAAACATACTGTTCCTTTACAGTCACAATGCTAACACGGCAATAAACACTATCGCAACTGACAAATCAAGCTTAAACTGTAAAATCCTTGTGCAAGTGATGTACAGAAATATCAGAACTCCCAGTTTAAAATTAAGAGCTAAAAAATAATTAAAGAGTGAGAAAGACTCTCTATTGATCATTAAGGCACTGATTCCTGATGGGTTGAAGAGCCAAATGAATGAGTGAGCAAGAGAACTCGATCCTGGAGATATGTTCACAGAGACATAAGTAAGAGCCTAAATCCAAGATAATTTTCCCTTTTTGTAAAATCAGGGCTTCAACAGTAGAAGGAAACCTCTACATTTTCCTGCTAACATGAAAAAAATTTAGCACACCTGCCCCAGCCCCTGCTGCAGGACAAGGCTGCTGTGTGGGCAGCCCAGCAGGGAGTTCCTTGCTGTCCACCCCTTGCCCAAAAGCTGGGCAGAGGCAGGAGCTGGGCAGGTGGAGCAGCAGGTCAGCAGCTGAGTTTGTGTTTCCTGTTGCTGTGCTGCTCTCGCAGGCACTGCAGCAGAGTCAGCCACGCTGCCAGGGAGGCTGTGGCACGTCCTCTTCTCCTACCCTGCCTGGACTTCAAGGGACTGTCCTAGCAACAGGTGTAGTAAGCAGGAACATGCATCCTCTCTCCAGCAGATGCTTGCTGTGTTGCGTCTGTTTCTGACAGAGATCTTTGCTTTTGGCCTGATGCAGCACTTCAACAGCACCTGATTAAGTTGCCCTGAGAATAGTGCCTGTGCAAATACTAACTAAAGGAGGTTTCCAGTTTCCTGTCTAAGAACCTTCGAAGGAAGAGATGATCAGCAAGCAAACAGCTACTTAGTTCACGATGATCCATAACACCAGCACACATTATCAAACTTTGCCCAACACAATACCCTTATCTCCCAAATTTGTAGTGATGGATTTCTTTTTCTTTCACTGCAAAGAACACAATGTATTTTTTTCAGCTGAAATTCATAGAAGGCTCCCTGGTTTACATGGGGAAATGGCGAACATTCACTGCAGTGTGTCTGCAGAGGGAAAGAAACGACTTCCCAGAAAGGGCCAAGTTCAGGATTTCAGCCTGCACTTTAAGCAGGGGCTAAGAGTAAAGTCCTGCCTGGTTCAATTGTGAAATCTCTGCAAGCAAGTTTAGAAGCAAGTATTAGCACAACTGGCAAAGGCTTTCAGCTACAAAAAAAAAAAAAAAAAAAAAAAAAAAAAAAAAAAAAAGCTACTCTACTGGTGAAGACTTGCAGGAGGGTGCAGATGAACTGGAATCTGCAAATGTATATCAGATGGGGGGCTATGTGGACAGGAGGGCTATTGAGAAGCCACTGCAGTATCCATGAAGGATTTAGGTACTTATACCAAAATGCTTTACTTAAAGCTATTAGTAAAATATTTTTTCCTCTGTTCCCTACATGGACTCTAGTTCTGCAGACAGCTATGATTAAAACCTTCTGAAATGCCAGACAGAGGGAGAAGATGGACACACCATATAATGTGCAACGAGGAGACTGGTTTGGAAGGTCCTAATGGAGCACTTCAGCCCAGTGACGGATTTTGGAAGCAGCTTGTGCTGAGCTGAATGCAAAACTCATAATGGGAAATTGGTTCTTACTAAGGCTCCATTAAAAAAGCCTGTGTTAAAAGTCAGGTCATAAACAACTGAACCAAGAAACTTCAAAAGAAATAAGAAAAAGAAGGTACAGAATGAACATAAATTAGGCAGATTTCCCCAGGGAAGAAGTAGGGGTCTTGTTAAACCACCAGCTGTTAATTCCCATCTGTATGTAATTCACACCTATCGTCTACGTAGAATAAAGCCCTTCCAAAAATGAACGTTAGTGAACTGGCTCAAAACTGGAGTAGGCCCAAGTACAAGCTTGTGGTAGGTGTCCCACAGCTCAGAGGAGACTGTCTGTTTCCCACATGGGTTTGAGGCTAGATGACACTTCTAGGCAGTACAGAGGCAAAGGTCACCAGTGACAGGATTGCCCAAGTGAAGGGAAACCACACTGGGGAAAACTAGAAGTTGCTGAAGCAGCAGAGTTCCCATCAGCAACTCAAGGCCCAGGCAAAACTCTGGCCACTTGGCTGCCATTGAAGGTATAACACTGACAGCTTGAAAGCCACGCTGCTGATCAGAAATAACTCTGAACCATGGAAAACGTGCACAGCTGAAGTACATGGGAACTGCAAGAAGTAAATAAACTATAATTATCAGCTACATCAGGAGAAACCCAGTTCTCAGTGAAGTTCATGTCTATATAAGGGGTGGACATTTAATAAAATGATCACTATCTCTAGTTCTGTGGGGTTTTGAGTGACATCTACTTCAGCTAACCATTTTTTTACCACTGTGAACTGTAGCTCAATTAACAGAGTTAAGGTGCTGGTTTTCAGTGAGTTAATCCTTCTGTTGACTGTGCTAATATGTTTTTTTTCCCTGGACGGTTTTCAGACATCTCCAGTAGACAGGAATCAAAGCAAGTGCTGATTATGGGGGCAACTCATTGTTTCCCCACTGTTCCTCCACATGTGGACTCTGAGTGAAAACTGTGGCAAAACCCATTCATGACGCAAAGGATTCTCCATGTGCTGATGCCATTTCAACTGGCTGGTGGGAATCAGCTGTTCGATGCTGGACAAAAGACCATATTCTGCAGGAAAATGACGTGACCAAGTAGCAGGTGTGGCTGGTGGAAAGTCACGTCACAGGGACAGAGTTCAGTGTACCTGGTGTCACAAGAGAAGAGGCTGGCTCTGAATAGCTTCAGTGAGTTAAAGGCTGGCAGACATGACAGCAAAAGGAAGAGAAAGGACATAACGATAAGAGCAGTTCTCAAGAAGATTAATCCCTTCTCCAGAAGTGAAGAAGTTAGGACCTATCCCTCACCCAAAACCACACTGTGCTTAAACCAGACAGAGATCACCAGAAGCTCTGTCATCATTGCACTGGTGAGATAGCAATGAAAGAGAAACAAAATCACATCCTGGAGCACAGCCAGAGGCAACTACCCAACTGCAGCAGTAAGATATGCCAAGAGATACTTAGGCATATGCATTGACCATTGAAACCTTCATTTACAAACAGATCTACTGTTATCCTCATGTTCATAGAATCATAGAATGGTTAGAGTTGGAAGGGACCTCAAAGATCCCTGAGTTCCAATTCCCCTGCCATGGGCAGGGACACTTCCCACTAGAGCAGGTTGCTCAAAGCCCCAGCCAGCCTAGCCTTAAACACTTCCAGGGATGGGGGAGACACTCAGAGTAAAATATCAAGAGTGAAATACATTTGCAGTTTAGATATGGTACTATCCATCTAAACCAGTTCCCAAATATCAAGGCAAACAGCGATACACTAGTCTACCGAGATTCATTCAAACCCATAAATGTTCAAGAGGTATCTTGGAGAATGACACGCAACCTAACCCAAGATTTGAGAAGTGAAAACATCTTCACCTAGGTTATGTTGTTTGTGTCCTTAAAATACAGAAGAAACTTTTGGTAGGAGAGTAACAGACTCCAAAACATTTTAATGCGATAAAGTTTAAATCTACAGGGTCTAGACATCAATTTGAGAGAAATCATATCCTCCTGGTGGGATGTGTAATCATCTGATTATTTCAGGAGACACACTTTGGCATATTAAGGGGATGGAACTGTTTGTAGGCTCCAGGAAATTGTATGGGTTTGCTCAAAACTTCACAGAAGAGGTAAAGAACTATTATGTCAGCCAATTAATAGAGAGTTTTGACTGGAAAAGAAGAATAGCCAATGCATTCTGGACAGCTAACATTCCCTAAAATCAGTCTCTTCTCGTTTATTTGAATTCAAAGGACTTCAAAACCCAGCTGATCTCAAATCACCAATCCATCTCATCTTCTCCAAAACATCCTCAAGATGCTGTTGATCTGCATTTGAACCAGCTGAGGTGATTGGTAGGCAGTGACTATGTCACCTGAGGATTCCATAAAGCTTTTGAGAGCGAAATCAGTATTCCACTACTAAACCGCAAGGTGTTATCTGCGAAGACTGGGACTAAGTCTGGAGTTCCCTGGGATGGGCTATATTTCCTCTACTACCCGTTTCTTGCGGGGTGGATAACATACACAGCTGTGTTGAGCCTCCCCAGCCTGGGTCCCTTTTGTTAGGTCTGTTGATGCACAAAATAAAACTCAAGCTCCCTGACTTGTTCTTGCGTAACGCTGTCACAAGACCAGCTTGAATGTATTCTCACTGCTTTTCAGCCAGCTGAGGACATCTGCACCGAATGCTGCTTTCCAGGCACATAGTGAGGAGTGCATACACAGACAGTATATACAGACATGTATGCCCATACATCTCCAAGGGTGCCCTGGACTGTACTGTGTAAGGACTGTTCTGGTGAGGGTATGCCGTGGATTCTGTACCTAACAAATCTTAACCTACAATGAGGGAACTGAACAGCCTGCTTTTTGCAAATGTAAACCCAAAGATTTTGGCTTGCTTAGTACATTGAGGCTGCCACACACATTCATTGAAAGCACGGCAAATGCTAAGGGAACTCCGTAACCCTCCCAGACAGATGCAGAAAAGTATTTGGAAATACCCCAGTGTGTTCCAGCAGCCTCTAATGGGAGACTGGCTGTGGAAGAAGAATTGCTGGTATGATCTCAGGACTCAACCCACTGTAGTCAGACAGTCTGCCCACAATGATGGGCCCAGCCAAGACAATACAAACTCTATACTCACTGATAATCTAGACCCAAATACAAACAACATCCCCATGCCTGACTACGCTACTCAAGTGAGCAGATGAACATGGAAATGTAACATAGATAGCAGGCTACTCGGTCTCATAATTTCAACACCAGTGAAATTTCTTTGCTGCTTTCAAAAACTTCTAATGGGGCCAGTTGAAATGATGGATGTACACAGCTCCTCCAGCCACAGGCAGTGTTGGATATTCCTACGAGTACTAAGGTCCTGTGTGTATTACACGGCTGCCTCTATTCAGGAGGCTAAAAAGAAGTTCAGTCCTGCTTGTATATGCTGGAATCATTACATACAGTGTTCCCATAAATCATACAAATGAGTATTACCATGTCAGTAGTTAGGACAGTTGCTGTTATTATTGAAAAACCTTCTGGCAATCCAATCCTAGTGCCATCCAAGCTAAGGCTGGCCTCAGTGCAATTTATACCAGTCTCAAGTCTGTGCCCTGCAAACAGTTTCCCAAAAAGGCTCTGGCGGCTAGACAGTCTGTGTTAAGGCTGCTGTGCCCATTCTTCATCATATTCACCAACCCAAGGCTGAAATAGGTTAACACGGAGCCATGTCACCAGCCATGCACCACCAGGAGCCATGCCCTCCTCAAGGGTGCTCATGCTCTGCACCCCTGGAGCAGGGTCTGCTCTATGGCCACTACACATCCGAGACAGAGACAGCCTGTTCTCCACTTGGGATGAAATACCTCATGTGGCCCAGGAGACTGGGGAGAACCAACCCCAACCTTCCTGCCAGGGACACTATGCACACAAATGAATCTCAGCAGATGCTCTCAGGGCGCACAGCAGAGCCACTGATTAAAGAAGACACAAAATCATAGGCAGCATTTACCTCAGCCAATGTGCCATCAATTATCAGAATAGAAACTTGATTAAACGCAGTGATTTGAAGAGGCAGAGAGGAGTCCCAGGAGGCAGCCAATCATGGACACCCTGTCTGTGGTCTCATTCTGCACATTCCACCCTGCAGTCTGCTCTGTCTGAACTGCTTCTCCAGAGTCCAATTTATTCCTGTGGATTTTCAAGAAATACGAATCCTAAAACAAGATGTACTGGAAGTTCAGTATGTGGTATTAAAGCTCGTATCCATCATGTCAATTCTGTCCTTCCAATTTATTCATTCTGCTTGTTATTATCATCTGCCTATAATCTACTCATAAACAATACCCTTATGATTTTTTTCATGCGTATTTATTTCCTCAGTCATTGACTTTGCTTGTTGAGGCCATTAAAAAAAAATAATAAATATTTATATAAACACATCTCCCTCTTGAAATGGTCCCTAACTACTTATAAATGCAATATGACATCAACCAAAAATCAAAAATATTTGGCACATGGGACCCACTACTCGCTGTGACAATGAGTGTAGCTGAAATAGCCCCAGGAAAGGACCCACCCAACCCATATACAGAATCCATTCACATAAATATAGGGTCCAGTCTTGGTCCATAGACCTGTAAAACTCTTAAGCAGGTTGGAGAAGAGCCACTTGAACAACTGCATGGGAGGACATCCATACACCAGCCAGATGTGCAGATACGGTTGTACAGTACTGCAGCACCACAGCTTATTTATAGTAGGAAGAGTGAAAGAGTGGAAGAATTGAATTCCATTCATGGACAAAGTTCCAGAATAAAATCTGATTGTGTTAGAACAGAGAAGACAGCAAATATTATCTCAGAGGGCTTTTCTTACAGAAAACAGCATCTAGCAATTCTTCCATTTTGGGTTATAGATTTAAAGTAATTTAAAATAAGGAGAAAAAAAACCTTCTGAAATAATCCCTTTGCAGACATAAGAAACTACCATGTACAGTCCCATGCTGATGAGCCCAGCTATAATCCCATCTTTGCTTTCTGCTGACTAGCTGAGCTCTCGTGGTTTATTATGTCAGTGGAACCCCTCAAAAGAATTATAGCCTTTTATTCAGCTCCGAACCATGTATTATTACGAATACTAAACTGGTTCAAAGAAGTCTATTGGTCCTGCTATAACATTAGACAAAGTCTTAAGTAATTACCTATCTCTTCAAAGAATGTGTTTTCATTGGCGTCAGACCCTGCTGAAAGCAGGCGTGCATGCTTGTGGATGCGATGTGCACAACGTCCCCGGAGGAAACACATGGCAATGTATAAACAACAGGACCGAGCACCCGCCACCACAGCACAGCAAAATAAAAGGCTTCCACAGCAAGCAAAAATCTAATCTTAGTTCATCATAATAAAAACACGTTAAATGATGCTCAGAATAAATACCGATATGGATGATGCAGGCACCATGCACATCATGGTGGAAAACCGTGAGTTACTTTGCGATGAATAATAAGTAAAGGCAGTTAATTAAGCTACTTTGAAATTAGATGGTAGCATCAGCCCAGCAAAAAGATGGGCTCAAACAGGTTCCTGTATCTAAGTGGTCCCAATGGAATCAGTAGACTCCGCAACGGCAGCAGGACTTTCATCTGTATTTCAAAGCTGCCTGTTCTGTATCGGTCAGTGTTCATTTGACACCCACAAAGCAGGAGGACCACATGACATGACTCTGCTCACTACATTGAACCCTGGCTTTTTTACACACTATCTGCAAGTCCTGCTCATGGTCATTAAGATTTGGGGAATCTTTTCAGTCTGAACTCTCAGGGTTTGACAACTAACTATTCACTGAAAAGCTGCTTTCTTTTTTTTTTTTTTTTTTTTTAATGTGAATTTCAACTCACAGCACTTGTTATTCCAAAGGAAGAATATAAATCCATAAATTGTCCTGTAGGTCACAAGTGGAAGTATCTCTAAGCCAACATGGTTTACAGACTGTGCTATTTGTCAGAGCACCTGCCTAGGTCCCACACAAATGAAATGAGAAGTCCCACCAAGCAATTGTAGTTAGGCCATGGGAACAGTTAGACCTATGTGTTAGCTCCTGTCTGATCTGCACTGAGAAGTCCCAAAGCCTGGGAAGACACATACAAAGCGAAACGTGATTATGAAAAGGTAATGCAAGGCCAAGATGGGACTGTAGAGCTGCTTTTCTGTCTCTTTGCTCTTACCTGCTCCACAGAACTGCCTTGAACTTGTTGGGTCCAACATGAAAACAACAATTGACCCTTAATTTCAGCATCAGCTGTTGGCTGAAGTACATCAGTGAAGAAAAAGCACAGGAGAGGCAGACAAACTGTCCATTCAATTTGTGTTTCCTGGTATCTGCACGGCCATGCATAGGAGAGGCAAATTCACTTTCAACCTGAGGTCAATCCAACTGAAAACCAAGACTGGCAGGTAGGGAAATTTAAGAGCATTATACTGTTTGGATTCTGATTCTGAAATCATTGTCCTGTGTAGAGAGTCGTACTTTGTGGGCGGTGACTATGGTGCTATAATTACCACTATAATTACACTGGCATGTTTCCTTCTTGGCAAGCCCCATGGAATTACAATCCCGTTACCTGACCTGGGTTTCTGATAGTCCTAGTGTGATGGTATGGTAGACAAATGCCTTTTTTTTTTTTTTTTTGTTGGGTTTTTTTTTTTTTNTTTTTTTTTTTTTGGCCTGGCTGCAAGGTGGTAGGATTAGTATGAATTGTAAGACCAGGAATGCCAAAATAGTTCCTTCCAGAACAAAAAACAATGTTGTCAACATCCACTTTGACTGCAACTATCACTTGTGGTTCCTTTAGAAGGTGAGGTGAAGGAGAAAGCAAGGAACCAGAATACCTGGAAGATTCCACCACTGCAAAGGACAAGGACAGCCTGGGACTAGCAAATCTCACCCATCTTTAACTTCTGCCTCACATAACTGCATCATAAATACACATAAGCTGGGTGTGTCCAATAAATATGTCAGCCGTGACACTTTAATTAAATTATTTGCATTGGGCTTTGGCATTTGTATCATAGTGGTAACTCTCATCTCTCCTACAGCTATTGCTTCAGGATTTGGCGGGTTCAAAAATGCAAAAACACCTTGTGTTTCAGGGGAACCCGGTTCATCTCTCGGTTTTGATCCTGCCCATAACAGAGCACGCATTAACCTTGATTCACATAAAACAAAGAGGATGCTTTATATACCAGGTGGGAACCCATAAAACTCCTTTTTGCTCTGTATGAAAGCATGTTCTTTCCAAAATCACAGAGGATTTCTGCAGAAGAGCTATGACACTGCAGCCCTTGGTGGGGAGACGGAGGTCACTGTGTCCCAGCAGACCATTGTCTGGGTGGAACCCAAGACTCCACTGCAAATCTTCTGCAGATTATTCTTTTCTTTGTAACACACAGGAGGATTCGGTTTTGGTGACTTCACTGAGCAATTCTCTGAATCGAAGCTTCTTCTCAAAACTTTTCTCTAGTTTCCAATGTACTTTTCTCCCTGCTGATTTGAAGTCCAGACTGGGAATACGGGTGTTACAGGATGTTCAGCACTTCTCTGTGTCAAGCCACAGCTGACTGAGGTAGCCACTTCACTCAAGGAAATTATTTGAGGTTTTCTGAGAGCCTCTTGACAATAGGTAAAGATTGTTTCAGCTTGTGGGAGTGCCAGCTAGAACCCTTTATAACCTGAATGACATGTCATGTCATAAAAACTCCTGCTAAAACTCACTCTGTCCTTTCAAGACGGCAATTTTGACGTCAATGTCTGCTTTTCAACCTTCGCATAGCAGCTCATCCGGATAAGAACCAGCAAGTCAGAGATTGCCTACAAGTATCTCCTAGCAAGAGTCCCTTCCATGAATTATTTCAGTTAAGAATGTAACTCAGAATGTCTTGCAGATCTCTTCCCCATTCTCTCGGGGGTGGGGGTGAGGGGAAGGTGGAAGTACTACTGTGAGAAAAGGGGAGAAATAGATACTTTAGGCCAATGCTCTTATCTGGTAACTAAGCAGACTGCAGGCTGATACATCTCAATCTGAACAGCCACATTTTGATGGTCCTTTCACACATAATTACCCACAGAGCTCCCTTTTTTCTTTAGCTAGTGCAGTAGTCATAGAAATAATGACTGTTCGGCATTATCTGCCTTATATTAGTTGTAATCGCATCACATTTTTGTTTATATCCACAAGTAATAAAACCCATGCATATCTTTAGTTTGACTTAAAGAATAAAGTAAATACATAATTCTGGCAAATTGTTTGGAATTATAGTTTAACGGCATCTGGTTCAGATATTCTGTAGTAAATTGTTGGCATCGACGTTGCCACTATTTTTTTATTTGAACCAAAAATGTTCTCAGAAACGTGTTTTTCGTCCAACTTCCATGTAATCCATTTTATGAAGGCCACGAAGTTTATGAAGTTTGAAACTTAAACTACCTGAACAGAAGAGGTTGCTTCTGGATACTCATTACATAGCTGATTAACTGAGGAATAAACAATTCTGGCATGCAACCTAGCATGTCTGTTGTTTCGGCTTTTTGTCTCAAGGAGTTGTCTTTCTCGAAATACCTCCCCAGGTACAATGTGTACATTCCACCCTGTTTTGCTCACAAATTACATACCTCTCTTTCATGTCAAGTCCAATATAGCTGCACCAGGTTTTCTTATTCCACATAAAAAGTAACCAATTACTTGAGTAAATACCTGTTTTAAAAATATCACAAAGTGGTTTCCTGCTGCTCTAAATACTAAAACGTTCAGCAGGATTTCTGACCCTTATAAATCTTTCAAATAGTTCATGTTTTACCAAAGAAGCCAGACCATCTTTAAACCTGGTGTATAACTCATCGAGGCCGCTTCTCAAATACTTGATTTTTAACACAAGTCATCAGGAAACAAATGGCTGTGTAATTTGTTGATATAATTAGCTCTGACTTTTCTCGCGTTTCATTCTCTGTGGCTATATTATCAACTTCTGCTTGTTCGTCATAAAAACTACAGTTGCCAGAGATTCAAAAATACTAAATCGATGATAGATGGGGGAAAAGTGGTTTAAAATACAACCCTTTGAAGCTTCCCAACAGACCTACATTTACTGAGCCTAACAGGTTCTCCAGTGTCAAATCCCATTTCAGACACTGTCAGCAGCTTTATTCACACCATCCGAGAACCAAGTTGTGGGAATTAAACCAACACATTCTCAGAGCAGGTCCTGCACCAGGAGGAACCAAGTCCAAGAGGCAACAACCCTCCACCCTCCCGACCACTTTCCCAGCGATGCTTTGCAGTTCTGGGCTGGCTTCGTAATGATGTGTCATTTGCAAGTCAGCACCTTGCACTAAGCCCCGAGGTGGGGAAATTACCCAGGAGAAGAGGCAACAATAAATTCCCCTGTCTTGCTTATTTTCTCAAGTCTGATGAAATCCCATCACGCTGCTGGGGCTGCAGAGCACAGCTTACTCTAACTCTACTGTGAAATGTGGTTAGTCACAGATTAAAAAAAAAACAGAATCCAGACCTCGGCACACCTTCCCCACAGCATCCTCTTCCCTTTTGAAGTCACCGGCCTCTTCGTCCTTCATAACTGGGTGTGCTCACTCTTTCCCTGTGTGCCACAGCCTCCTGCAGAGCATTCCTCAGCCTTCACCTGCCTGAAACGGCTTTGCAACAACACAGCCCTGTTAATAATCACAAAAGTAGCTCTTCTGAAAAACCCCAAACAATTAAATGCTTCCCGTTTAAAGGTAGCTGCAAAATGCTAGTGCTACTGCTTGATTGTACAAAGTTTTAATCAAACCATGAAACACTCTTAGGTAGAAACCTACACTAAAGGGAACTCAAAAGTGTATTCCCAAAAGCCAACAGTCATTCACAACTGCTGGAAGTAGCTGTGAAACTCTCCAAAGCCTTACTCCTCAAACACGGCATCAAACGCCTCACAACCGGACACCGTCCTGCAACCGGGTGCCGGTGTCCACACAAGCTGCCTGCTGCTGGAGCAAAGCTTGCAGGCTCAGTGCCTCCGGATCCAGGCATCCCAAGTCTCCTGGAAACCAGCCTCTAAAGCGCTGGAATTGATAATTATTCTATAAAATTACCTGGCACTCAAATTGGCAGTCGGCTGTGCTGCCAAGGATGGAGTTAACACCATGCTCCAAAAGATGCCAAATTTGCTAGAGCATGACCTGTGTAGCATGGGTGTTTTTCCTGACAGCGCTCACCTCCTCAGTGCAGGCGCAGCTCCTTGCCCTGCTATTTTAGGCAAAAAGGGCTGAGTGGGGCCAGGTCCTCTCATGTCAGGAGCCCCCCTGAGGAGTGACCTGGAGAGAGAAAAGCAGGGGGGCAAGAAAAAATCCTACAGCTCTGAGTGCCACCGGCCACCTGGCAATGTCTGCTGAGCAGGAAGAAATGGGAAATGCTCAGCTTGATGGGAGCCGGCAGATTTCTTCACCAAATAGTGACACGAGGGGGTGCTATTTTAGGCAAGGTTTTTGTAAGGAAAACAGACATGAAAATAACCTTGGATGGAGCAATTAATGCAATGTGGGCTGAAGGGGTGGACGAGCAGGGGCTGCGTGGTTCGAAGGACACGTTCTGAGAAATCAGGAGACTTGACTTGAGAAGTCAGCCAGAGGGAGGAACCTGGGGTCTGGCGCAGGGAGGTTGCATGGAATTCCTATGAGTCAAAAGGGCAAAACCCATCCAAAAACTGTTACTTTAAAATGGGGCAGAAATATTCATGAGGAATGGCTGCAGGAGTGCATCAGAACCTAAAGCAGCAGGGCAAAGGCATTAGAAGAAAGCAAAATTTGTGAGACACAAGAAAAAAAATTAAAATATATATTAAAGGTATAATACAAACTTGCTGGTTAGGAACAGTACGTTGGTTGTTACCTCCTCCAACACAGAAAAACTGCTGCCCCTTAAATTCTGCTGCCTGTACTCCCTCTGCGCTGCTCCTCAGTTCATTCAGTCCCTGGACTTTGAATGCTGGAGATGAGAATTGTTAAAGTCGAGCTAGTTAGACCTAGCAAAGGCAATTAAATAGCAAAACTCCTAGCAGTAGCAGTATAAATAGTAAGAGAACAAGGACAAAAGAAGGGCCAGCCGGCACTCAGGGTGAGGTAGAAATGAAGAAGAAAACCTCTTCCTTTAATAGCTGAGTTGTCAAAAAGGGCAGAGCCCATCCCAGGGGCACAAGGGCTTTGCAGACACCTGCACTGGCATGGCAGGTTCCTCGGAGGAAAGCTGCGACTTGGAGTTTACAAGGCAGCAGAGCATTGATAAAAGGGAATTTCCACAGGAGCTTGGCACCACCGTTAAGAATGTCAATCTTAACAAGATGTTTCAAAGTCAAACCTTAAAGAACGATAAACAAACTTTGCGCCGCTCAGACCCAGCAAACAAACCTCCCGGCCTGGGACAAAACCAGGGAAGGCCCAGGCGAGCGGAGGCGGTGGGGATGTCTGGGGGGGTGGGGGCTGCGAGGG
>VXBW01000719.1:450374-486849 GCA_013400375.1 Thinocorus orbignyianus | reverse complement strand
TTTTTTAACACTCTCAGTGCTGCGAGACGTGTTTAAACACACACGAGCAGGAATGCACGAATGCCCATTAGGGACTGCCACATGTGAATCACGGCACTGTGCAGTTCTCAGCACGCTGGAGCCAGGACATGTGATCCGGCAAAGGGTTTGCATCCGGATGCCAACACAAGCACNCTCTCCCCGCCTTGCCGCGGGTTGAAATTAGACCGAAAGTTGCTGTAAAGACTTGCAAATGGACCGCATGGCAAAGCGGGGGGCCTGGGGATGTCTGAAACATGCTGCGGTTCGGAGGGGGATTAGGCTGGCTCCCAAGGGCGAGCTTTAATTAAAGGTACCACTAGGGCACAGAGTACAGGAATTCTTAGCATCCTCAGTCCTGGTCTAAAAGCTGCCCCTGTTTAACTTTATCCCCAGGCTTTTTCAGCAACCACCTTCCCTCTGGCAGTACTACTACATCCATTTTTTTTTAAAAGGACCAGAAGCTGTCTTGTTAAGAATTAGATTTTTGGGGTTTTTTTGGTAAGTGAGTATTAGACAGCTTGCTTTTTTTTTTTAACAGTTATTACATAACACCTGAAAGGGCAGAATAGACATGTATGTAACAGCTAGCTCCAGTAAATCTATTTTATGTACTATATATAAAACTGTTCTTATTTTCAGTTGATCTCTGCATAGGTGAGGACAGAGTCGCAGCTTTATGCAACACTCAGTTATTTATCAGTGGGAGTTTTGCCATTAACTTTGTAGACATCACGACAGGGGAAACCCAGTGGCCTATAAAAAAAAAAAAAACATTGAGCTAGATTGCCAGAAACTAGCTCAAAGTATCAGAAATGACAAAGCTCAGCTGACTGGGTCCTGGGCTTCCTGCTTTGGTACTGGAATTTGATGGGGAGATTTGCACAAGTCAGGCAACAAAAATCATGCCCGTCCTTTGCTCCTGAGGAATGCAAAAGCATTAGACAGTTCTCAAGTGAAATAGCTTGACGTAAGCATAGTGGATTTGGCATTACTTCTTGGATATCACTTTCATAACATAATACACCCAAGTTCTGGCCTAATTTCTGCAAAGAGTGGGCATGCTGTGGGTACAATAACTGTTGTCACATGTGTTTTTTCTTTTGAACTGATGATGTTAGCAAAATAAATCTTTCCCTACCCACCACCAGCTCCTCTGAACAGTTCGTCAAATTAACTGTAATCAATGCTCATTTTAGCTGAAATCCAGCACTGCCTGGTTAATGCTGGCGATGTGGGATGTGGAGTGTTTGAATGCTTTGAAAACAATTCTTGCGAGATCCGAGGCTTACATGAGATCTGCATGACATTCCTGCACAACGCTGGAAAATTTGATGCCCAGGTAACACAGTGAAATGTCCTACCTGTCTGCTTGTTTCCAATGTACCTGCAGCACGCACGTTAGTTCTTTAACACATCTTTGAGGGGAAAAAGTTACCATTGCGGAGCACATCTACTTTTGCACCTGACTGGCTTCAATAAGAATTTTTCTGTTGAAGGGCCCAGAATCAAGACCCAAGAAGAGCAGCAGAGCAGTGGATCTGTCCCAGGAGACAGGCTGTCTGTAGCTACAGCTCCCTGTACCTTCTTCCTGTGCCCAGGATAACTAAATCAGAACACTGTCATAGCTGAACATGGTTTTCAGAAACACTGAGCAGTTTAAGCTTCTACACCACGTTTGTTCAAAGCTGATTCTGAAATGCACCTTGGGCACTCAGTTCTTTTAGATGTATCAAAATATTTCCCAATGTGCAGTTATTAAAGTTGGTTCTCCAGATTAGCGTACAACCAGTACAGGCAACCTCCGAAAGCTGCTGTATTCCAATAAGTCTTTGGTGCAAGCATTGACGTTAAAATACATTACTTAGATGGTATGCGATATTAAGTTTGTCTCCTTCATTTTCTCCCCAGACCATTTATACATCATTGAGACATCCTGTTATTATGTCTTGTAAAGCTACTCTCCCATTTCAGTGCAGAGGGAAGGGAACATTACGATGGGCCAGTGGCATTTGGCTTGACCGTGCAGTTTACAGTACAGCTTGACTAAAAGCACCAGCCTCATGGCACTGTTAAAAGCATGGTATAAAGTAGAGCTGTCTTCAGGATTTAGCCTGGTCCATGAGGGATGGGGGGACCACCCAGTAGGAAACACTTTTGAAGAGCTAGAGTTTTAGGTTCAGATTCTCAAGGACATACAGAGGGTCTGGCTAGCCATTAAAATGGGAATCATTTCTTCTGTGCGTACCTGAAAACCTCTGGTTTAATTTCCAGGTGGGTTCCAGAAAGCGCTCATTTATTTTTGCACAATATTCTGTGGGTGAACAAAGTTGACCAAAAAAGCCCTTTTGGGAGGTGAGGGTAAACGTGCCTGCGAAAGCTGGGCGTAGCCACTGTTGCCTGTTCCCCAGGATCCCCAGAGACACTAATCAGATTCAGCCCATTTTGCATCCAGGCTGTCTCCATTGCAGTGCAGAGGTATTAAACCCCTGGAGCTTTATTTAATATAGAGGTGACTTTAACCTCTGCTGTGACGCGGCTTTTCAGAGCTCATCTCTGTTTTATCTACAGTTATTTCAGGCTGCATTAAATGACAAGACTAACACTGGCCATTTTCTTTTCTCTGCTTTTTGCTCTCCTTCCCTGTATGTGAAACCTGAGAATTGATGTCAGGTTTGGCTTGTATAAGAATTTTCTTTTTTTATTCTTACTTGCCTAATGTGCTGTGCCTTTTTGTCACTGAAGGGAAGGGCAAGCAAGTGCCTTTGGTATAGGGAATAGAAGGGGATGATGACTGAAGCAGTTCTTTCATCAGCAAGAAGCATTTCTGGCTTTAAACAATTTGGGGACAAAATCTGCTTGCAGGTCTGGCTGCATATTAGTTAATGTCAGTGGAGCCTTGTCTGCCTGCTCTCTGGATAAAGGTTAACAAAAATTTGGCCTGCACAGAGGGCTTGTGTAAAATAATCTGAAGCCAGTGAAGAGATGGAGGCAGCACAGGAGGTTTCCACACACCTATTGCTCAGCCAAGTAAAGGCAGACTGAGCAGAGCTGTCAGACTGCAACACACACACCGTGTACAGCAGCCCTGGCATCAGAGAGCAAAGAGAGAAAAGGAAGGGATGGTTTTGGTGCCCACTAAGACACTGAACTAAGGCAGCGCGAACAGTGGTTAAAGAAATGCTGCTAAAACAGTTTTTCACAACGTACTCTTTTAGTTTCTTGACTTGATTCTTTTTAATCTCACTTAGAATTTTTTGCAGCAAAGTGACATCGAGACGCTGTAGGATTATTATTAGTGCTGATTTGAGTCCCTCTCTAAAGAAGTGGTAGTAGGAAAAAAAAAATGACAAGAGAGTGGGGCAGCTGCATATAGATGGTGCATACATCTCTACGAGTTTGCAAACTGATTCTAAAATTAAAAAAAAATTAATCTGCAGTTACTGAACAGGTATCTGTTTGTGGCCCTGGGGACCTCAGCCATGGCAGGATGCCCTGTCCTTTGTGTGAACCTGCTGTGCTGACACCCCAGAAGTAAACAAAGCGTTGAATTATTTTGAGGTCCTTGCTTTTGCTCTTTCCCTTGTTGGACATTCAGCTGCTGGGGTAGAGGAAACCTCAGAACACCAGCAAAGAAGCCCTGGGTGTTCAGCTCCACTGGAAGAGCAAGGCAAGGTAACTTGGCACAATCTTTAAGGGCAGAGAAACAAAGAGAAGAGGGGGAAGAGCCATTAAGTGGTACCCTTAGCAGTGTAATAACCCTTGACGTTGTTCTACAGGGTAGCAGCTAGCTGGGCATAAATCAGCTGCTGTGCTTAATGGACAAAAATACAGACCTACTCCATTTCTTTTCTTCTCAGGGAAAATCCTTCATTAAAGACGCTCTGAAGTGTAAGGCTCATGCCTTGAGGCATAAATTCAGCTGCATCAGCCGTAAGTGCCCTGCCATTAAAGAGATGGTGTTCCAGTTACAGCGGGAGTGCTACCTGAAGCATGACCTCTGCTCCGCTGCCAAGGAGAATGTCCAGGTCATTGTGGAGATGATTCATTTCAAAGACCTGCTGCAGCATGAGTAAGTGCCTCCGTGCTAGTGCAGTCAGAGGCGTGGGAGCTCCTTCCAGGAGCACAGTGGTGCCAATGGGTTGTGCATCTGCCCAAGAGCTGTTTCACCTCCTCCTGGCCTTAAGCACGTCTTGTTTTCCCATGTACCAGACTGAAGTAATGATTTTTTTGCCGGGGCCCTTGAAGACTAGCTTGTTTCCAAAGGGCTAGATGTGACTATGGAAGGGAATGAAATGAGTTGAAGTTTGATCTGGCTGTCTCTTTGGTCCTTCAGCAAATATAGTGTCAGTATCTGCTGTTTCTAGAGGCATCTCACCGTGTCTCTGGGCTTTCTGAGCTCCAAGGCAACATTCCTGACCCCAGTATCTTGTTAGAGATGACAGCTGGAGGAGAAGGGGGAAGAAGGTCTATGCAAAGTTGTCAGTAAGATGATAATTTCTTCTTTAAATACATACTTTCAAATGTCTTGTAGTTAATTGTCCCTGAAAGAGCTGCAGTCCCCTAGGTAATCTCTCATTCATCTTATTCCTTATTAATCTCAGATGCTTTTTAATAAAACATGGAGGTGTACAAAGTGAAGGCACAAGTCAGATTTTGAGGAGTTCATCCCTGACTTGGAACACAGCTGCCCTCTGAGGAATTTCAGGCATGAATCCTATTTGGAATTGATCAAAGCTGCTACATGACAGCAACAAACCAAGCACAAGCTGTTTGTACCGACTCTTTGTGCACAGATGCAAAAATTGGAGCCTGTTTTTCTTGCAGGTGAACATTTCACTCCCAAACAAGAAGGCTGAGCCACAGCCTGGCAGCAGGCTTAACCTTAGAGCATCTTCCTACCACGCCTCTGCCGCCTTGTCCCTAGCGGGTATTAGCACAGAAATCTCAAATCCCAATGATCGTGACATATACAATTTTTAATAGAATCATTTCTTTTGGACTTCTAGCCTTGCATTTTCATTGGTCTCCAAAGAAGCTGTGCCCCTGTTTCCTCACTTTGTCTTGTAAACCCTCCCCCCCAATACTTAAGCTGCAGTTGCAGAGTCAACGCTTTGATGCCAGTTTCCTCTCAAAGCAGAGTCATTTGCTGTGGTTGGTGCAAACTGAACACGGTGGCCTGAAAGCAAGGTCCTTTTCGTGGACATTCCTGAGGCCAGGATCAAAGGCATGGCTGGTGGCTTTGCCATGGCCGCTGGCCTTGCCCAGGGCAAAGGGCAGCATCCCGCTGCTGGGGGAGAGGGGAAGCAAAGCTCCATCCTGCACAGCAGCACCTCTCTGGGCACTGCTCAGGCTGTGTCAGTAGGCTATAAATTAGGTACTTAGTACCAGTTAACCCCTGCATTGTTTGGAGATGAGAAGAGCTGTGAAAGTCAACGTCCTGTCCAAAGAGAAGTAAGTTATCCTTGTTTTACAAACAGGCTAAAGCAGGAATGCTTAAAGGCAGCTGCTTAATTCTGGGGAGTTTAACTGGGGGGCTCTTGGATTGAGAAGAGATGGATCATTCAGCTGAACACCTATAATTTGCACGATCTCATTTAGAGCTTCCTACACTTCATATTCAGCATCTCACAGAGCCGGAGCTTAGCTTCCCTATGCGGGACTCCTCAAATAGAAGCCAGCCAGCCTCCTCCCCTCCCCTAAATTTAGAGGCCATCTCTGAAGCTTTTGAACTAAGGCACTTGTTCAAGATCAATAGGCAAGTGTGGCAGAGCTGGAAATAAAATCACGTCTGCTGACTCGCAGCCTTGTGCTCAGTTCAGGTACTATGGTCAGGCCAGCTGAAACGTAGAAAGTAAAACAGTGAAGGAGAAATGGGCCAGTATTAATCCACAGGGCTCTGGCAGACTCTGAATACCTGAAATACTTGGCAGCTGAGCCACTTTTTAGTCATACGAGCAACCTTTTTCTTCCAAAGATTTTTTTTTCTAAAGGTTATGCCCAGTTTCAACAACTGATTTCTCTTTTTTATTTCCTTTTTTCCTCCTCCTGCTGGATCACTTGGTATGCGATGTGCTCCGTTCTCACTCATCTTCTATTTTACATTAAAAACTAAGAATGGAGAAGCAAGTGGCAGCTCTCAGACTTGTTCCTGACTATTTTATTCTGACCATTTTCTCCCGATGAGTGTTGAGGAACGTGAAGTCTCCTCCTGAGTCAGCTGTGGTGGGGTGGGGGTCAGGCCGATTTGCTATGGTGGAAGTGGTGACAGGCCCTGGCAGATTGGTTGCTGCTGCATTCCAAGTAGCTTTTTTTTTTTTTTTTTTAAACAGCAGAAACAATCCAAACATGGGAAATATTTTGAGATGGGGAATAGGTGGCTCTCCAAGATTAGTCATTCAAAATGAGTTTAAGCAGTTGGGCAAATTAAAATCAGGGTAGCGTGGGACACTAACCATAGTCTGTTGGTTTTCCTCATCTTTTCTGACTTATTTCATGGGAAGAGATTTAGACTTGTCCATGGCCACAAGAGCTGGTGGATGGTGCATCCAGAAGGTGCACCCCCACCACCCCACACAACCACCACTGCTGGCCCCAGGCAGTTCTCTACTGGCACTGTGGATGGTTCCTGCTGTGGAAGACTTTTAAGCACGTCCTTTTGGGCCTGCGAGCAGCTGAGCGGTTGTGTCAATAGACAACATCAATATTGACCCACAAAACCTGTGACCGCAACTATTTTAAAATTGCTGCACTCAGTGACCCGTGGCTGAGGGAGCCAAAGTGCTTTGTGCTGGGGCTGCCTTATGCTGTGGGGACACAGAAGGATGGGTGGGAAGCAGAAACAGTGTTTGGCCATGGCTCATTTGAAGTCCTTGTTTGGCTGGGAAAAGGTATATACTGAAAGCTTTACACAACCCTGCAAGGAAATGAAGAAAAAAAGCTTGGTGTGGGAAGAAGCAGTGCCACCAAAGTAGATGCCGCGTGTCTGGGCTCGGTGCAGTCGGATCCTCAGTCCAGATAGGATTTTGCTTGTGGTGGAGATCAACGGCTGTTTTTTCAGGGAAAGCTAAAGGTGATGAGAAGAGCCAGAGAACCTCTAGTTGAGCATCTGTTGCTCTTCACAGAGGTGAGGAAATGCCTCCCTCTTGCAGACTAGTGATCAGTGCGTGCTCTGTACCAGCTGCTCACTTGGAGATAGCACGCTCTTTGAAGCTGATGGCTTGGGACATGAGCAGGTTTCCTTGTTGTGTATCTTGATTAATAAAGTTGAAGGGGTGTGGAAAGAGAGGCAGAGGGTGTGAGAGAGCAGTTCTTCGATTTGACAGCCCTATTTGCCAACCCTGTAGACATATTATATTCCTCTGCTGGACATAACAGTTGTCCCAGAGCATCTCCGGTGGGGAAGCCATCACGGCAGTTCCAGCACTTGATGGAAGCTTTGTTTGATACCATCACATGCATTCCTTACAGTGATATGGCTGATTAGAATGTAATAACCCTTATGTATTTTTTGACTCTTCTCTCACTGTTTCTTTTACCTCCAGGCCATATGTTGACCTAGTGAATATCCTGCTCACCTGTGGCGAGGAGGTGAAAAAGGCAATAACAAGAAGCGTCCAGGCCCAGTGCGAACAGAACTGGGGAAGCCTCTGCTCCATCCTGAGCTTCTGCACCTCGGCTGTGCATGGTGACACCATCCTGGGTCCTGAGAAGAAGCCAGGCGAGGCCAGCAAAGCTGCTGCTGGCCGGGGGGATGTCCTGGCCCACTCCGACTCTGACCATAAGGAGAGCTCACGAGCATCTAAGGGAGAGAGAGGTACTAAGGGCCACCTGAATGCCCATGCCCGGGCGAAAGCTGGGGGCCACGGTCCCAAAGGGGCTCATGGGATCATGGACCGGGCAGACGAACTGTCCGACTTCTCTGACATCCGGAGGTGAAAAAAGGCACCGACTCCCTGTCGCCCCCATCCTCCCCCTCCACTGGAAACCTCCTCCGTTGAGTCCCATCTTCCCGTCTATGGACATTCCAAAGCATTTCCCATTCAGAGATCAAGCACAGGGCATTGCAAGATATATATGGACCTCAGCAACAGTGTATATAGTAGCAAAGGGAGAGCAGTGGCAATGGGTTATCAATCCAGCAAACTCAACACTTGAGCAGCCACCAAATGTGGCAAAATATCTCCAACTCAAATTCTTTTCCCCTTTTTTATGAAATGGACATCAGCTGAAATGTAGGATCGTGTTTGGGGGTTGTTGGGTTGTTCTGGGGGTTTGTTTTGTGTTTTTTTTCTTGGTCCCCTTGGCTGGGGAGACGGTTCCAAGAGGGCTCTGACAGATTGCATGTGGCCGCTTGTGGCTTAGCACCTCTGAAGGTTTAGGGTGCAGCCTTACAGCAGATGGCTGAATTCCAGGGGGATTTGGTTTCTGGCTGTGGCTGAGAATGCAAGAGCTCAGGGCTCTCTATGTGACTCTCTAATGAAATAGCTTCCCTGTCTCTCACACAGGAACCGTGCAGTCTGGAGCTCCACCACTTTTTCCTAACTAACTTCTGAGCCATTGTTCCCATCTGGGTGATGTTGCCTAGTTTAAGTGGCCCCTGTTTGTATTTTAACCACTGCATAACTTGACACTTGCTAACCCAGTCACTTCTGCGTATCAAAGGTAAGCAGTCAGCTTCCAGACAAGGCAATGTGACTGTTAAGACTTGCACAGTATGGAGGACCCCCAGAAGTATGCTTGTGGACCTCTGAAAACCCTGTGCATGTTCTCTGCTTACACCTGCCCATCGGTGGTACAGGTCCTCCGCCCTTACGGACAGCTCAAGCCTAAAAGGATGGGCATAGGCTCAGACAGTGAAGCTCCCCATATACTTAGTTCTTCTCTAGGACTGCGTTGAAGGCCCATCAGAAATCCATCTCTCCTTAGCAGTAGCATGGTGTGATTTGATGGGATGTGGAGCCCCACTCGAACCTGCCTATCAGCTGTGGTTTATCCAAATGCCAAAGATAAGGAGGGGGGTTGATTCGTTTGGGTTTTTTAATTGTTGTACAGATAATGACCACCAATCTCTGCAGAGTAAGTTACTAAAGATGAAGAGCGTCAAAAGCTCATTGTGTCTAAGCAGTTTTACGTGTGACTGAGGTGTTTGGACATATCTCTCCTACCCCCTATGCAACTGTAATTCTCAGGTTGCAGATCTGCAATCCTATATCCCCAGATAACGTAGTAGAAATGGAGGTTCCAGCATCCATGGGGACAGAAGGGTAAGCTCTTGAGCTTCCTCTAGAGAAAAATCAAGTTTTCTTAGAAAGTGCGATTTACACTAGGGATTTGAGCCTTCTCATTTAGAAAGTTTGGGAGGAAAGCTGTGGGGGCAGGAAGGCAGTTCAGTAGAGACAGAACGTACCCAAGTGAACTAACGTGCATCTTGTCGCATGGTGGGAAGGAGCTGTATAAACAGTAGAGGGTGTTGGAATTTGGCTACAATTTCCAACTCAGATTTCGTTACTGCTAAGTGAACACAGCTCCTAATAGCTATATTCAGGGTTTAATGCATGTATCCACCCGCAGAAGTTATAGGCATTGCTTTTAATAGAAGCCACGTAGGAAGCAAGAGAGGACCGTTAAGTTGAAAAGGTGTGTCTCTGATCACCAGGTCTTTGTTTAAAGACCTGGCCTCAATCCTGCCTGACTTTTAGCTAAGTTCTGTGACCAAATTTTCATTGGACTTAATTGGGAAGAGGTGGGATTGGGCCAAGTGCTCTAGCGGCAAAGACCAGCCTGACCCAAGGAGCGGAGGTGCTGGCAGTGTGGGTGGCAGCTGCCCCATTGGGTCATGGCACAGCTCTCCCACAGACGGGACACCCAGGCTGTCTAACGGAGGAGCTTGCCAAGGTTGGTTTGGGCCAGCCTCTGATGGGCAGCTCCTCTGCTCCAAAAACTAATTGGATGCTGGTGGTACTACAAGAAGATTTCTAGTGTGCCTCCGTGGGTTTCCTGTGAGCGTCCTCTCCCCCTTGGTGGCATAGAGCCACCATGAAGAACAAGCTCAAACCAAAAAGACAAACCAAGCATTTTGGAAAAAAGAAAAAAGACAAAAAAAAAAAAAAGAAAACAAACGCAAAACAGAAACAACAACTCACTACCAACATGATGTTCTTGCAGTGAACTAAAATGAGATCCCTCTCTCATTAGAGGTCTGATTCATCAATGGGAACCAAACATATAGATCTACATCCTTGAATGTCTCAGTCAACGTATCACCTCAGCATGCATACAGTTTTATTTGTATTCATTTGTTCTGTGGGGAAAAGTGTATATTCCCCTTGTTTAGTCAATGAAAATTTTGGGGGTGGGGGACAAGCTGTGGGTGGGAGGGATTTTTGTATAAGGCATAACTTTTTTTTCCTCTGTGTGTGAAGAATTTATGTGTTCATCTACTGATTCCACATATGCTATTATTGTAAATATTTAACATTTCTATTTATTATAGTGTCTCCATTTAAAAAAAGAACACTGCTGGCTATGATAATTTAAACGTACGTCATGACCTGTGTTGTATATATTCATGCCACTAGTATGTTTTTTTTATGTTTAAAGCTGCGTAAATATAGTTTTATACAGTTCCATAATGTTATTGACAGCATAAATCATTTATTTATTGTTAAACCTTCTTTCATATCTAACAAATAGGGTGCGTTTTACCTGAGATTATTTTATTGTGACATCTACATAGCCTTAATTCTTTATAAAAAAGAAGAAAAATGTTCATTTAGATACTGTATGATGCTTTAATTAACATTCCTTATGAACTTGCTGTTCATGAAGGAGGTTTAGCTTAAAAGCCAAGGTATGAATGTTTCCTTTACGCTTTGCATCTGGAATGAGCCTTGTTCTGAAATGAAAATACTGGGAGAAGCAAAACGCCTACTGGAAAAAGATAGCAGTAAACCCTGGAAAATGCTGTCCTGACTTAAAGTGCTGAACTAAAAGGAAAAGAAAAAAAAAAGGAAAAAAAATACAAACTGTCCTTAATTCCAAATCTCTGGGAGAAAAACATATTAGTTTTATCTCATGTTGTAGAACTTGCAGTCGAATAAGCTTGTAAAAAAGAAAATGCATATGGCTTTAGACAAAGCTCTGTACCTTTCACACTATTATTTTCCTTAAACACTAATAAATGTTTTGAATAAGACTCTGGCTGGGTTTTGTTTAGCTGGAATTTCAACTGCTGCAATAAGGGGTTAGAAAAGCCCTTTGAAGCTGGGCCAGCAGGTTCTGCTGAGGGGAGCAGAGGTCATCTGTCTGCTTGTCCCCCCAGAGCCCATCCCCTGTGCCAGCCAGGCAGCAGTGTCCTGGCTGGGGCAGGACGCGAGGACACAGCCAGCCCTTCCTCTCTGTACACCAGGGAGAGCCGTACGGGGACAGAGACCTTGTCTGTGAGGTGTCATTGCCCCAGCGGGGGGAGACCTCGTCTGGTCTGGGACCTGGCAGCTTGGTTTGAGGGCAGAAAAGGAGATGCGTAACACATCAGAGGGTGAAAAACACGGGGAATAGAAGCTCATGCCCTTCTCGGGCACAGACAAAGCTGCTGTGTGTTTCGAGAGCCTTTTCCCTTAGCAGAAGCCATGGATGGGGTTCACTGCAGCACGTTGGAGGCGCCTTATCTGCTTTAAATCAGGTTAGGAAGGGAGTAGGGCGAGGCAGGTGCTTTATGGGTTTATTCTCACTGCCCTGGTGATCGTGGATTACAAAAATCCCTCGGGAGGGGCCACACTGCTCAGGCAAGTTGGCTGTAAGCACAACTCAGCATCCCATAAGGGCCAGGAGGAGATCTGTGGGTGACCACAGCACCTGCCTGTGGGCAAGCTGCCAGCAGCCCCAGCACGGGGCCAAAGTCCCAAGTGCTGGATTTCAGCCAGACCCCATTAACAAATACGTCAACAATGCTTTCTAAAAGCTGTAATAGTTGATAGGGTTTGTCCTGCATGTATAAAAGATCCCATCAGTCCAGGTAATAGCAAGAGTGCTCCCTACAAGATTTTACCTTAAAAACAGATGACATCCATTTGGCTCTCCACTGTCAGCTATCAATAATCTGTCAATAAGTACCAGCCAGTGGCTCTGTAAAGGGGTGGAACAGGCACATACAGTAGCTGTAATTCTATCGGATCACTCCATCACCATCCCAGCAGTGATCAGATATCAAAATCTTAAATGCTTAATGGAGTTTCAGCAAAGGAGAAAAGCTAAATCCTAAGATTTACAAAAGGTAAGCTGCAGAAACAGCACTTCTGTGTTGTCTCCAAAGTCATTTTCATACAGTGTTGGGGTGTAGGCAGCAAGGGGATGGGGAAATTATGAGAAAGCACCTCAGAACATAAAGCATGGATTTTTTTTTTAAGGCTGCTTGCATGAAAAAGCACATTTTTAACACTCCTTCTGTGGGGTTTAAAAATAACTAATCCAGTTGAAGCCTTTGGATGAGATGGGCTTCACAAGCCTAGATGTGATTTGCAGCAATCTAGGACCTGTAGCATTTCCTTATCTTTAGGTGCAACAGCTCTTTATAATCCTGCCATGGACTGCCCTCAAACACCACCGGGAAAGTGCATCTTGCCAGCAGAGCTGTGGCAGAGTTTGGTGGGATGGCATCTCCAACCAACCTTCAGTCAGGCTCCAGCCAAGGAACACCACCAGCTTGTGCTGGTGTGGGACCGCTCGTGGGCATTAAAGATCCCACTGCAATTTTTTGCAGGAGATGGTCCACACCATGGCTGTGATGCAGCTCAGGTAACTGTGTTCTGCCCTCTACCATCCTCCTTGTAATTTCAACTAGGAAAGTTATTTTTCATCTCCTGATGCATAAAGCAGTGAGACTGCATTCTGCTCGAAAAAGTGGCTAGACGTGACCCTTACCTTCCCTTAGGGCATCATGTCTCACAAAATAGCACAGTAAGTAACAGAGTGCTGACATTAAAAAGTACAGAAACGCAGAGAGAAAAAGCCCTAAAACAGACTGCAGAACATTCTGCATTGCACAACCCTCAGAAGTGTATAACTTAAAATATGTTTAGCACCAGCATACAAGTCTGCTTCAAGACTGGAGTGATCTTAGTTCCGTTTGGTCTGCATCATTTTACAAGTGAGGAAGGGGAAAACAAATCAAGGCAATTCAGATTGCAAATGCACATCCACACACAGGTCTCATCCAACTGAACAAATCCCGTACATGTGGTCCATTAGGATTTATTCTCCTACAGGCTCCCTGTCTAGCCTCCCAAAAGAACAAAATTAATTCCAGATATTGGCTTGCTGAGGCATACCAAAACATTTACAAATGTATATGGCAATTTACATATGTCAGCCCACGTAGTGAGCTGAGTCAAACCTACTGCCAGTGCTGCTGCTTTTGGCTTTCCCAGTTCCTAGGTGCTGCCCTTCCCTCTCCTCCCTGACACCCGGGGAGCCAAGACAGCCCCGGAGCAGCCCTCTGCTGCGTCACTCCTGATGAATTCATCACAGTGATCTTCCCAGGTGAGGGAACAGTTAAAGCTCACTGGGAAGCCTCTCAGCAGTGCATTTTTAAAGCTATTTCCTGACGCCTCACCAGAAACACAAATCCCACTCAGTTTTCACTGCTAGTTATGTTCATGTTTCTATGCTGTCCTCGCAGACTCTCGCAGGAAAGGCTTCTCTCACACCTGCTAAAGTCAGAAATTGCTGCATGATTCTCCAGTGACAAATCCAGCAGATCTCAAGCCTTGAGGAACACCGGGCAGCCTGCATCACCCATCACCATCACCTGCCCTGTGACCAACCAAAATTCAGTCATGGAAAGGGGGTGCAAGGGGGTGCAGCTGGACCTCCCTGAGGGCAGGAGCTCCACCAGTGCCTCACAAGGTCCCTTCAGGTCTGTTCCTGCAGTCCCAGCACTAAGAGGTCCTGGCACAGGGTGGGGGCTAAGCATAACCGTGTAATTAGTGAAATCCTAACAATTTTTGTTTCTGTACATTTTCTTTAGGGAAAACATCCCAGCCAGTGGAGCATGTCATTTTGAAATCAAAACCTCATGTCTTTCTTGATCGGGAATGTAAAATGGGGACTTGAGGGTTTAAAGACATGACAAATTATGAGAAGCTGCAGGGGCTGAGAATTCCTATCTCCAAGGATGCCGACTGTTATAGCCTTGACCTTTTCTGCAAATACCATCCTCCCTTATAAAAACGCGGGCTGGAGTTTATTTAGAAATTCTTTTAAAATAAGAAGATGTCTTTAGAGAGTCTGCTGTGAGGTTCTCCACATAGAGGGGGGTATGGCTATTTTAAGGGTATTCCTCTGCTGCTGGAAAGTAGTGCCCTAGGGGCAGTGCCACTGCAATGAGCATGCTGGACTGCTCTGCCATGTGGCTCTGGTGACGCTGCAGAGATCAGATCTGTCATGTCGTTCTGAAGAGAAACCTCAATAGGGCTGGCACTGAGCCTGAGGGGGCTTACACGGCACAAGAACAAAATGCCGCCGCAGCACAGTCAGTGTCAGCTTCCCTGGTGTCACTGGAAACACAAGCTAATGGAAAGGCTAAAACCAGGCTGCACTTCAACGCAGCACAGGATCAGTCCTCTACTATCTAAGACATTACGGCATGTAATCCCCTCTATAGACCCCACTTCCATTTCTCAAATTTTCTGCAGTTTGTATCTCCTTTTCTCTGTCCCACAGTCACACCGGACTACATTTGTCACCCATGAATAATCCCACTCTGCAATGTAATGCAGAGTCTCTTCCTACCCTGGAGAAAAATGCAGTGGGAGGTGTGGGGAAGCTCAGTGAAAGCTGACAGCCAGGAGAGACTGGGAAAGGCCTACAGAATGCCTTATTTAGATGTCCTATTTTAAGATAAAATGAAAAGGAACTATGCACATTCAGCATTTTGTTAAACTGACATGAAATCAAGCCACTACAAAATCAGTTTGCAGAGGGGTGCAGTGCACATGCTTGAAGCCTTCTTGAAGATATTATTATTATTTATAATTGCAGTAGCTCCTGGCTGGCAGCAAGTCCCAACCTTGGGGCTACTGATCCATTTATCACAGGAGAAAGTCCTGGCCAAAAAGAGTTTCCATCACCATTAGCAGAAGGAAACATTGTCCTTTCCCTCTGCATGCAGAAAATAAAACAGTGTCCACCTGAGCACTTGGCTTTAACTCACTGCACAAGATGCTTCTGAAGAGTAATCACAGGAATTGCATGGTTTTATCTCAGATCTACTACCTACACTTGCTGGTCCAAAAGCTAGCACTAAGTGATGATGACTCTGCAGAAGCCCATTAAAAGCATTTTGGCCTGTACAAAAAGAGAAATCTAAAGCAGCCAGGATGCCTCGGAGGGGGCAGAGGGGGCCCAGGGAAGCTGGGACTGCTCTGCAGCAAGAAAGGGCTCCCGAGGGTCCGGGCAGCCCATGGCAGCAGCTGCTGACTCTGCAGATTCCTGGAAGAGGAGATGTATTTTGTGGCCATCTGTGGCCATCTGACTAGTGAAAGCTGGCCACAGCCAATGATCCAGGAATGGGGAATGAGTCTTGGATAATAATTAAAGGTCCAATCTTGGGTTCACGAAAGCCTCTGGTAAAACATCTTACTGACAATAGTAGGACATTAGGATTAGGCTCCTGCTGGAGCTGGGAATCACTGAAGCTTTCCTGACTACATAGGCTTATCAGGAATAGTCTTCACAAAATCAGAAAATAGATGAGGCTGAAAATAACCTGTTCTGAAACATCCCATGCTCAAAAGCATCCGTATCTGAGGCACAGGGTTTTTTGCAGCACGCACTAAGCACTAACCATTTTCAAACCCTGGAAAAGCAGGCAATCTATAGAGCCTTTCAACAGCATCCAGAATTGTATGACATTTTAAATATGACCAAGATAAGACCCGAACACTGCTTTTAAGAACCTGAAATAAATTTTACTAGGCTTTATGACATTATACACCATATTGCTTGAATTCTGGCCATTCTATACATAACAGCCTCTCCCTTTCTGTCTGTTGGTCACAGCTTTAGCACAGCCTTAAAAAATGGTCAGGCCCTTTCCTCAAAGGAGAAAAGACCAGCTATGTCCTCCCAATGAAGACGTTAGCAGGATGCATTTAATTGGGAAAATACAGCAACCATTCTGAGCAATGACAGAGGAGTCAAAAACTTGAAAGGGTGGAGTAAAAAAGGACCGTGAGACAGCACTGTGAATACGATGATGCCATTTAAGCACATAAACTCATTTAGGAGCTTGCTTGGAACAAGCTGTTCTTACAGTATTGCCAGACTGACCAGAAACAAGAAGAGCATTAAGGTCCAATTGACCAATAAGTTGGTCAAACCCTCTCTCATGAGACTGCCAGCCAAATTTGTAAATATTGAAGGTCAGATAAACATACAAATGTTGCAACTTATTGGATTCACATTCCTCTGGCAATTCACCTGTTTTCTTCCGTCAGGACTGAGGGTTTGAGGGGATAGTGGGCAGCTAACAACAGGGTCACGTTCTCAACCAGCACGAGGCACAGACCGTACACAGAGGGCAGAAGTTGCAATGGAAAACCTGAACTTCATGGGAAAATGAAATCCCAGCCTCCAAAGCAACACCCATCCTTATCTTTGAAAGAAAACCACGAGTATTTTTTGATCTTTACAATTATCTTGAGGATGAGAAAATGAGGGAGCTTAAAAGCCTTCAGGGGCCATAAAACCTGCTAAGCCTTTATAAACCCGGTACCACCACCGAGGGGTTGCTTTGGAGCAACATCAGCAGGAAGGGATGGAATAACCTGGCAGGGGGCTCATCTGAACCAGCACAGTGTGTGCCCAGCAGCCTGAAAGCAGCAACCAGAGAGCGAGGCACAGCGTCACTGGAAGGATGGCTACGTGAAAGGCACGCTTCCAGTTTAACTCGTCAGACTCCCCCCAGCCCTGGTGTCTGCCTGCAGACCTTGGGAGGCACGTGTGACGCTCTGCCCTTAGGGTTGTAGCCAGCAGAAGCCACATGCTTTCACAGCTGCTGCAGGATGCAAGGTTGTCCCCTGGCTGCCACTGCAGTGCCGCGGGTGTAGCTGCACCATGGGACACCCGTAGTAAGCCTTGCGCAACCCCGGCTCTGGCTCGCTCAATAACACACACACACACACACAAACACAGCTTTGGCTGGCAGAAACACGGCAGGGCCAGTCTCAGGGACCCTCCAGAGGGACTGGCAACTCTGCAGCCATGTGCCCTCAAGTATGGTATCTGATACTGAATAAAGCAAAATTAGTTCTGATTGCCATCTCGCAACCCGCCAAAATCACAGCAAAAGCATAAAGCCAGCTCCAAACGGTGTGTGCTTGCTGAGCAAAATACAAGTATATTGATGTGGTGCATCTCAGCTGGTTGTATGTTACTGAGCAACCTGGTAGTGCTCTGGATCAGTCTGTGATACCCATGACATCAGCTCACAGTTAGAGTAACAGAGTGTGCAATTAGCTAAAATGCTGCTGCTGGCACTAACAGTACAACTGGCCCCAACCGAGGGTGCAATACCCTTCTCCTGAGATGGCATGAAAGAACGTAGCGTCCAACCAGATCAGGGGAAAAGGTGGAGAAGGAAAAACAAAGACATAGAAACACCAATTCTGAGCCACAGGAACATGCTGATTCCCACCCAGGACTGTCTGCAAATGGAGCAAACCTGTAGCAAAACCAGAGAGAGAGAAAGAGAGAGAGAACATATTAATGTCACCCCTGCACCTCTCCTAAAGGAGAGGTTTTCTCTCCTTCTCTCCTGAAGGAGAGGTTTTCTCTTCCAATTATGACAAAGTGCCATTAGTTTCATTTCAGTACCTCTTTACCTGCTATCTGACTGCAACCTGAGAGATCTTGAATAACAGCAAGTGTCTCTAAGGTGCTGAAAAATGAGAGAGAAAGAAGACACACAAGTAAGAAGGCCATCTCTGCTATGTGTGGCCCTGCTGCTAAGCTTGTCCTGCAGGTCAGATGCTTTCAAGACCCAGAAAGATAAGGAATTAGGGTTTATTCCTGTTGCAGAGCTGTATTTATAAGGCAAACAGAAAGAAAGATATTAGAAGAAAGGAAGGATGCAGGGCAGGGATGGGATTAGCTGCCTTTAACTGCTTTTAGGTGGAACTGCCACCAAAACAAAAGCCAAGAAGGACAATCCTGCTGTCTCTAGACTCGAGAAACAGTTGCTAAAGCCCATTCATGGCAGAAAAAAAAAAAAGAAAAAAAAAAGGAGTGAGCATTTGCCAACATCTTCACATCACTAGTCAGGAACTACGCAATCAGCCTGGAGACGGGTCAGCCCAACATTAACAAGCCCAGCTGGCTCTGCCTTGTGCCCTTCTCAATAGTTTCCAAAGACAGGACACCAGTTTACCATAAAGAATCCCTGGGGCACTGACGCTTTATTTTATTTCTGGCTTTGAACTTCAGAAACATCCAGGATTCATGGACGTGTGCTGTCACTCTCACCAGGTGAATTTAGCTGGGGTCTCTGTTTCAGCTGTACAGCCATCGGAAAGCTTCGGTGCCTGCTTTCCATCTGACAGCAGCACAGCTGAAAAAGAGAGATGCAAAGCTAATCGTACAGAGAAGGGAGCCAAAAAGGGATTCCAGCAACATGAAAACCAGAGGGAAATGCCAGAGTCATGCTATCTGCGATCAGTATCTGTGACCCTTCATTTTCTAAGAAGTAGCAATGATAAGGCAGCTCTGTCCAGGTGAAAGATATCAGCAGGGCTAATTGTAGCCGAGCAGACTGATTCTCATGGCAATGCTGTTATCTCCCTGAATTCCAGCTCCCAGCAGTTGCTGTCACTGCTCATAATATTCAGCAGCGAGAGAGAGAAAGGAAGAGAAAGGAGGAGAAAGGAGAGAGAAAAAAAATGAAGAAGGAAATAACAAACAGAAGGGAAAGTGTAAGAGTAGTAAAAAGGGAAGGAACAGAGAAAATATGGAAAGACGGCAAAGGCAAATGGCAACCCTTAGCTGCTCCACAATTTCCTCCTCAAGGAGTTTCAAGAGAGTGGGGCTGACGGCAGAAATTGCTCACTGTGGGTGGATGGCAAGAGGCAAACACAACTCATCCCCTCCCTGAGGAGGTACATCTTCTGCAAGGAGAGACTGGGCAGACGTGCAAGGCACAGGAAGTAAAGAAATTATTCCAGAGGCATTACCTCCCCACTGACTCTGCTGGCTCCTTGCTGCTTGTAGAAGGCTCAAGAAGTTTAAAAAAAAAAGTAATAAAAAAGGGAAGAGTACCACTTGTGAGCTGCTAATGTGGCTTAGCCTGTGCACACAGCGTAGCACAGAAGAGAGGCTGCTNGTCCCCCAACTTTCTAGTTTCCCCTGCCCATCCCTTACAGTGCCCTATCCAATTTCCAGATTTTGGAGAGCCCCAGCTTCAAATGGGCATGAGTTCAGAGCCAGCTGCCTCCACACAGTGCCCAAGCCATGCCCTGCGTGCACCAGGAGCTTGCTGTGCACGTGCATGGCCAGCTGGACCTGTCAGACCTGCTGTGGTTGGCAGGTGGGTCTGGGCCACATGATTATTACTCTTGTTATTCCTCCTCTGATCCAGGTAAATACATGGTATGAGAGTCCATGGACCAAGGAGATGACGCCCAAACCAGCCACAGCAAAGGATGAAAGGAGCAGTGAGAAGTGACTTGCTCAAGAGCATGCAGCAGACCAGCAGCAAGGTCTAGTGTGAGATGGAAGGGCTTAGTTGCTAAAAAAAGGTGTCAGGAGCCAGCTGATATGTGCTAGGTTATCCAAGACATCAACCCAGGGATAGCAGGCATGACCCAGGACCTCCTGGAGATTGGTGGCCTTCTGGAGCCACAGTTGGAGACCAAGTAGGACACCTAAGTTTGCAAAACTGACTACAGGCTTATTCTAAGAGCAGTGCCTGATACCCCAGGCCAGGCTGTCTCCCCACACAAGGATTTCAGCCACTGCACTGGAGAAACACCTCCAGTCAGTATTTGGAAGCAGAGTCACGTGGGCTCTGAGTAAAAAAGTCGAAACACCTCTAAACAATTCATAGGGCTGTGTGCTTTCAGAATAAATATCATGAAGATGAGAACAAAAAATAAGACATCAAGGCCAATGCCATCAACAAAACATGTGTCAGTCTAAAAGCACCCACTGGGTCATACACAGACAGGCAGTGGGTGCTCTCAGTATAGATAAAGATTAGCTTATTCTTACTAAAGTTTGTTTTTTCATTTCACTTACATACATTTTAAATGACGATGGAAATAGAATCAAGCTTTTACCATAATCTGCTGAAATCCTTTGCGCTACGGAGAAAAAATTCACAAATCATACATGATGACAGCATTTTTAAGGAAAGTTAAACTGCTGAAATGGTAGAAGCCACAGACCACAACCAGAACATGTTGAGAAGTTCAACAAGCTTTTGATGAAAGCAACTTTTACTGCAAGTACAGAAAAAAACAATCAGAATTGTTCATTCTGATTTATTCAATCAGTTTACTTTATCATTCAAGTGTTGATTAATTATTTGAACAGTGGAAAAGTTTATTTACCTCTTATAGCCAAGAAAAAGTATGTCAGAATTCTGCTAGAAGTAAAATCTTGAAGACGCTGAACAGCAAAAATACCTCATTTAAGTCACCACTTAAAAATAATCTTAATGCATCAGCTTTACACACATAACAGGCCTCTATATACTTATTTTGGTTTTCATATGTATTTAATACATTAGATAGTTTCATTTCCATAATAATTCTCTCATGCTTCCTGAATTCTCATTTCAATCCAGATAAATTTTAAGATAAATCACAAAAGAAAACCAAGTCTGTCAAAGAAAGAAAGAAAGAAAACCCCCCAAAATGATGCTATGCATCATTTTCTTATGTAATAAAGTTTCCTCTGAAAAACTGAATAAACGTATGATAAATTGTATAACTGTGTAAGGAAATATGTAAAGGTATGGCAAAAACCAGAACAAATGTAATGCGAGGGCTGCATTTAGGGCTCTAACCTACATCCTCTGGTCAACCACAGCAGCCCAGGTTAAGATGCCCAAGGGATTTTGCTGTGGCTTCTTGATGGTCACCACTCCTGGAGCAAAACTGGCATCATGGGACACACATCTCCATTTTGGGAGTTCCAGAGAGGAGTTTGTTACATCAGCTTAAATCATTGACAAAGGTCAATTTGCCCCCCAAACACTAAGCTATCCTACTGGAGAACTGGAAGTGTGGCTCATCGTGTCCCACAAGAAGGGGAACTGAGGGCAGTAAATACCTTAATCTGCTGCCACTAGATTCATCAAAACACATTAGCCAGAAGGTCTGACTGGAAACAGTCCCAACAGCATGATCCAGGATTTCTGCAAGGAAATAGCTACAACTTACATCAGCCCAGGGCAGGGCTTGGATGTATGACATGGACACCTTGACTTAAACCATGATAATATCAGCGATCTTAATCACTCTCATTACATACCAGCCCACAACGCTCAAGCCAAAGCTGCCTTTCTCCTCCTGTTCATGACGCAGAAAAAGGCACAGCAATATAGACCTTAGAGCAGCCTTCCAGTATCTGAAGGGAGCTACAGGAGAGCTGGAGAGGGACTGTCAGGAAGTGTAGTGATAGGACAAGGGGTAATGGTTTTAAATTGGAGGAGGGGAGATTAGATTAGATATTAGAAGAAATTCTTTCCTGTGAGGGTGGTGGAGGCACTGGAACAGGTTGCCCAGAGAAGTTGTGGATGCCCCATCCCTGGATAAATGTGTTTAAGGCCAGGCTGGATGGGCCTTTGAGCAACCTGCTCTAGGGAGAGGAGTTCCTGCACATGGCAGGGGATTTGGAACTTGATGATCTTTAAGGTCCCTTCCACCTCTAACCATTCTATGATTCTATGATTCTATTAATATGGCAAAGGCAGGTAGGGAATTTCTGCCCTCTATGCCCTGCCACCCCTCTTTTACTCTGCCCACCAAGTGCAGCCCCCGCTCACAGCCATAAGCACAGCCTTTGGAGAAAGGCCCCTTGCTCCAGCAGCAATGCCCACTGCACGCTCTGCTCTCAGACTCGGCTCTGTTCACAGAGATATTTCCCTATTCTGCAGCACCATCTTGCAGCAAGAGGGAGGAAAGCACCTTTCACAGACAACCACACAGAAAGGTGGACCTGAAGGACACGACAGCCTGGACTGCAGCTGCAACCAGGAAAACAGATAACTGATGAAATATTTTGATTAGGCATGGTGAGTTATGGCTTCTAGCATCTCAGAGAAACCCCAACATCAGCGCTGGGGTTCAGCTGAACTTGTTAATAGCTTGCAGGATTCAGTATTTTAGTGTTAAGCTCTTCTGCCCTCACAGCCCCTTTTCTACCTACCTCCCTCCCTTACTGGTGGTGCTTCTCACCCAACCAAAACAAAGATATCTCCTAAATTCTCTGCTTGAACCTCCCTGTGAGCATTGCTCCAGCACAGCCCTCCAATAGCCACCAGCCTGCCCCGTACCAGCAAAACCACATCCATGATGGGAAGGAAACAAATGTGACTCGTCTGCACAAAGCCAGCAGCTGGAGTCTAGCAAGTTTAATGTCCTCACTACCTCTAAAATGTTGTTCTTTAGCCCCATGCTCTTGCCAGCACAGTTTTAAAACATCAGAGAGAGCAAAGGAGGAGAATGAAACTCTATCAGCAACAGAAGAATGGCCTCTTACACTACTTTGCCTCCCACTGCTGGGGTAACATGATGAGAATGGAGAGAGGACCAGAGCACATTGAGGTCTTTGCTTCAGGTTTTCAGTTTGCTTGATGACACTCTTAGTTAGGTCTTCTCATTTCTGGAGAGGAACTCAGCTTTCTCCTGTCAGTATCTAGATTTCTCACATAGATGTGAGAATAATAGCAGAGGAGGTGCAAGTACTTAAATAGGAAGAATATTAATTTTGAACCACCAAAAATGAAATGGCCAAGGGGCTCTGAAACAGTGGAAATCTGATATTAAGTTTAGGTAAGAGGTACGTTATTATTTTGAGAGCCTTTTTAGTAAAAGAAATTCAAATACAACAAGGCTATTTTCAGTAAAGTTACACTCAGACCGTTTGTGTCATTACTTCTGGAGCTAGTTGCATTTTTTTAATGAGAAAAATAATCCAAATGGACCAAAATTGCTTGTGACCAAGACATCAGATTTTTTAATCCTCCAGTAAAAGAAAAGCGTAGCAGCAGCAGCTGGGAAACATGGCAAAGCTCATCCTCCTGCACACTGTAGGGTGCATTTTCCCCTTTGTGTCAGTCAGTGTGAGGGCACATAAAAACTTATTTCCATTAAAGAAAAACTTTAACATCTTAACCAGAGGAAGGCTGAGAACAGTCACCACATTGTGTGTTGAATCTCGAAGGTGAAGCTTTGCCTCATTTTGGCAACACCAACTTTTCCCACAAAGCCACGGCTTGGATTTATTTCTACACAGAGGTGGGCAAGGAGTATAAACTGTTTTTAAACTCAGTGCATTGTACAGGCTACAGCTTAAGGTCAGGATTGCCAAATTTATGTATATTTTCTCAAATTATTGGAGCTTTTTTGTTGTTGTTCCTGTGTGTCTTTTATATTCACAGACTCTATCATGCTCTGAACTCTGCCTGTCCCGGCTCTAGCTGGGAGCACAGCTCCCAATTCTGCTTCAGTCTTTCCAGATATCCATAGTCCTCACCCTCCCCTCCCTGCAGTACCTTTCTGCTTTCACTTGAAGGCAACCTTGCGCCACACATGTCTATAAAAAGAACAGGACTGGGGAAGCACCGCAACTGCTTCACCCAAGATACTCTGCCTTCCAGGTGGGAAGAGGCTGAGCTCCAGGCGCAGGGGAGAAACAGCTTAACTGATCTTATTAAGGATTGATTCATCATCAGCATGCTGCTGACTTTTCATTTAAATCCTCTGAATGTGATTTCACCATTCTCCGATCACAGTCTTGCAAAGTGCAGGGAAGAGACGATCTGCAGTTGAGCAGGGAACACATGTGACCCTGGGTGATGCCTCGGTGCTCACCGCCTATTTTGTCTCTTCTCTTCACCAAAAGCATCAACAGTGACCACAATTAATAGCAGGGACAGAGTGGAAACTTAATTTTGAGTGGGGACAGAACAAGCTGGAAAGTGTGTAGATAAGAGTGATATTTCCTAATCAGCTGTCCCCGACAAATTTTATCCTTGGATACTCAGGAAGCCAGTTATCTCAGCCATTAGTGAACTTGTGAGGGACAGGTGAGATACTAGCAGACGGGCAAAGGGCAAAGGTAACGTCTGTCTTCAGAAGCAGGGGATGGGAGGAACCAGACAATTATAGACCTATCCGCCTAACTGTGATGCCAGGGAAAATGCTGGGAGAAATAAGTATCTGAAAAAACCCCAAGATGAATAGCAGGAACCACGGACTGGTCAATGGCAAGTGGTACAACATGGTAATGTGTTTTATGCAGAAAAGATGAAATCAAGGAGATGCAGGATAGAAAAAGCCAAGAGTCCAGGACTTTAAACATGTATTTTGCATTCATTTCAGGGAACAGACACACTGATGAATTATATACATCCTCCTCTTGACACTACTTTGGGAAGAACAACCAATAATGTTACTGTGCATTAAGCTGCATTTATGAAACCACTCTTCAAAGCAGAGCAGTATTTAACATTTTCTTCTATTCCTTCTGCTCAAAATGACCATCTGGCAACAGACTTTCTGGAATGGAGCCTTTTCTCTGGTTTCTGTTTGGGGACAATCTGTGCCAACTTCCAGCAGTTCATGTGCTTTTGGGATGCAGAATATAGTTCTCTTCTGAAACACATGTGGGCTTGGAGTCAAATTCAGATACTGAAACGATCTGGTGTGAAGCAAGCTGTGGGTTACTGTACAGTTTTTTCTATGTGCAGGCAGTATGTCAAACCAGAAAGATTTGCATCCCTTACCATGCAGTCTCAGGCTATGTGGTAAATTCTGTATATTATCCACAGTTACTTTACTTGCCCTAAACTAACCCCATCAAACCTACCTGAAGTTTCATTTAAAATTTCTAGCAACTTTCATTTGAAATTGTAAAATACAAGATCCTTCTCAGATGCAGTGGGAACAATTATGGTCTATTAACTTTCTTTAAATTAAAAAAAAAAAAAAAAAAAAAAAAAAAAAAGTTTAAACTGCAAGAAGCTAAGAGATCTCAGGGGCAAAACCTCCCATTTCAGGAGGAAGTGGGAGTCTGGGAAGACAGTGTAGACTATCCCCAAAGGAAGAATAATTCTCCCTGTCCATCAGCCTGTGTTGGTTTTAGAAGCAACGTCTGAAACTTTTAAGAACTAGCGTGCGGTGTATACGCTCAGCCGTCACTGCAGGCACATGGCCTTGGAGGCACAGATGGAAAAGTCTCCTCTACTGACCTGCACCGCCTCTGTAACTCTCTGGTCCCAGTTCTGCCTGGTCTATGGGCAGAAAACAGTAGGAAATGAAATCTAAGCCCCTGCTTGGAAACTTCAGGCCAGGTTTCTGATCTTTTTTCCAAATGCACACTGGTGACAGAGCTTTGAAACCTGGCCATGTCCATCTGGGCCACAGGAGCAGGCAAGGAGCTGCTCAGTCAAGGCTGGGAGAGAGCACCAGCACAATCCCAGAGCTGAGCTCTCCAGGCTGAGGGTCATCAGAGGATTAAGCAGAGGACAGGCACGTGGCTCCCTGGGGAACGCCACCAGCCTCCTGTTATTTCTCAGGAAGGTCTCCAGGAAGCCATCACTGAATAAATCTTTTTTCTTAAAGGTCTTAGAGTATGTTATAAATGGATTAAAAATATCTTTGCTTTTATTGCTTGGAGATAAAATGTGGCTAAACAGTATTTCCAAGGAAATAGGTTAGTGTCTAAGTAGAGGAAAAGACAGAGGCAATCTCTTCGCCTTTACGAACAGCATGAAATGCAAAAATAAATATCAAAACCCAGGAGAAATTCATTACTTTTAAAAATTCCTCTCAGCTGTAACAGTCCCAGCTTTTAATTCCATTTATTAGATCTCCTAAAGCAGGATGCCTGAGGAAAAATTGTAAAGTCATCAAATCATGGTCCTTCTTTTCCAACAGCCCAGAAAGCAGTCCACAATTTTCACTGAAGTTTTTACCTGTGCTTCATCTTTCCTTTTAGGAAATTACCACCTTAGAAGCCAGTCTAAATTAAAAAATATATATCTGCCAATAAGCCTGAAAATAATGTTGCAAAGTATTTGCATTGGTATTTTTGGGGCTTTTTTTAATAAAAGCTGTTAGAACAGGTTACAGCCCAGGCCAGACCACGCTGGTGTGCAAGTTCTGCACAAACATACACTAAAAGACAGATCATGCTCCGAACACCTTCCCACCAACAGCAAGGACATGGACAGGGTCTTATCACTGTTTTGCAGGTGAGGCAAAGTCAGATTTGAATCCCCGCAGCAAGGTGCCTGCTTAGCTGGTACAATTTGGAAGACTCTAAGTTGAGGAGAGGCCAAAATTCCCTTGTAATGACAGAAAGGAAAACTTCCTGTCATTTTTAGTAACCCTGTAGAATCTTTTGCGATGGCTCTTGGTACACGGTGAGCTGACACCTCCACCTTGCATATCCTCCTGTTTGTGGTAGGTCTGTTGGGGCTTTAGATTTTGTAGCAGCCAACCGAGCAAGCGGCATCCAGCAGGTAGGTTTGCTTCCCAGCGTAGGGGCATTATGCTGTGACAATACAGCAGCTCTGTTGAGATAACAGCAGCATCACAAGAACATGGCCCTCAAATATGGGACAGCCACTTGATCTGCTCTGACCAGCTGATGTCACTGGCAAAGTAGAACAAGTATACAGTCTCTTGACCAACTTACCTTCAAAGGGTTTTATATTTTCTTTCTCCCTGATTTCCATTTTTCCTTCTGGAAAAATTGTTAAAGTTTTAAATATCTCCACTCATGCAAGACCCACCTAAATTCCTGTGCACCTCTGTCCCTGCATATGTATGTGTCCCTGGCTCCTAGACCCAGCCATGGAGGAAATAAGGTGCTGATCTGGCTTTGTGACCACTTCTCTAATGCTTGCTGTTGCCTACAGCTGCAGACATTACTGCCTCCCACCAAATAGTAAATAAAGGTTACTCCCCGCTCTGAAATTAATGGCAGCTTGTTTTGCCTCCCTGCCAGACAGGCTGTACTCTCATCGCACGCCCAGTGGCTTTACCCAGCAATCTCTCTGTCACATCACATCAGGGATTCCTCAGCAACCACCACAGGTACCTCAGACTGGGGCTTGTTCTGCAGCACCTCCCAAGGCAGCCTTCCTTGTGCACATCTACGGAGGCCAAAATAAGAGGAGGATGTGTGCTGGGGGTGCTGAATCACTCATGTTAACACAGGGTTACCCTACGGCGAAGCCAAGCGATGCTACTTGTCAGGGAACCTTGATACACAGTTTTCATTCCTCCCAAGAAAGCAATAACTCTACCTCATCAGTGGCTGCTGAACAGGAACATGTGGGTGTTTGGTCATTCCCAGCCTACAGACCTCTCCACCGTGGGCACACACTGTTTAGAGGGGACTCCTGCTGATAAAACTCACAGCTATTTTTAACATGCACAAAGCCAAATGGTAGAGGTAGGGAACTGCAGCAAGGCATTCATATCAACCAGATGGGGAAACACTGAATATGATGTTTCAAGCTGAAAAGAAAAGAAACAAAGAAGATTGAGGAGAGGAGTAGAGAAGGGATGGACCTGGAGCTTGTGGAAAGGGGAGCTAGCTGTGCAATTTTGGTTCAATTTGTTTGGGAGAAGACAACGAATACACCCAACAAGCTGGAAGGGATCTCTGGACATACACGGTCGAGGTGTAGGCTAATGCATGTTTGGGGTGTCCATGATGTCACATGAACTGCATCACTTCTCCAGGAGATGTAGAAGCAGCCAAGTAAGATGGCAAGCAGTCTAGAGTTGCTGAGTATCCAGAGCAAGATCTGCTGCAGACCTTGCTCCCAGATGAGCAGGCACTCTCATATCTAGATGCATCCTAGGCTTGGATATACAGTACATAGGCATGAGGGCCCAAGGTCGCCTCCTCAAAATACTTCAACATAGAAGCGAGGCAGACACAGATGGAGGTCACTCCTCTCAAGACCTTCATAGTCCTATCATTTCCTAGATTGCTGTTCACATGCTCAAAAACAAAATGGAAAGCAGTACTTATTCCCTTGACTCCCCCTAAACCCGCCCGCAGACAGTATGCTCCAATATGTTTCTATGGTGCCCTCCAGAGAAACCAGTTCATCAACCCTTCTTCCGACTTCCTGACCCCAAACAGCCCCCATCCTTTTGTGGATTGTACCCAGCACTAACATTTTGCCCTTCTGCTCAGACAACCTCTCTAATTAGCTTTGTTCTGACATCACTGTTAGCTTTTTGAATCCACTAAACCCAAAGCAGTGTGGTGGAGAAGCCAAATAAGGGAAACTAATGAACCTCCCTTCCTTGGAGAACCTGTGCGGGCTGCATTTCACCTTATTTCAAAAAGGTAGGTTCCAGTTCCATGCACGTGGACACAGATAACAGCACATATTACCTGGTGAAATCAGGCAGGAGCACAAGGTGCTGCTCTGCATTAAAAGAGGAGAGAAGCTCAGAGTTTGCTCCATAGACAGCTGTCAGCTCCTCAGACCCGCCAGCTGTGCTTTGGCCACAGCCAGACTACAATCTACCGACCGTGTCAAATGTCCCATTTCCCCAAGTCTGCAGAGCTCAGAGAAAAGAGGATCCAGACAGTGCTTTATCTTGGTGACAACTTTCTTTTCTGAGATCAGCTGGGAACATGTTCAGCTATTGCAAAAAAAAGATCACCAACAGCTATTGGCATCATCAGCCCTCGGTTACGTGGTTTCCGAAGTGGCACAAGGGATGACAGATTCATATTAATTCCAGTCAGCAAATGGATTATAAATACTCCCCCAGCCAGTTGCCACCTGATAGGACTGTCCTTGAGTCCTCCAACTGTGGGAGGGAGTTGTCAACTCTAAATTTACCCACCAGCATGTATTGTATAAAACACACTACTCTGTGATCCTTGGTAGACACTTGTGCTGTAGCCCAGCATGGATTAGACCATAAACTACTCATTCCATCAACCAGACAGACATCTCACTATTGCTTATCTCAAGACTTCGATGGCAGAAAGGAGAGAGGGATGAGTTTGACAGGATGCGTTGGTGTATCGCCCATGCAATTGCCACAGCAGTCCCATCAAGTCTGGGTTTATAAAGTGATCAAAAGCTAAGCCCACCTAACACCTTTCTGATGAGGTAACAGCTTCTGTTCCTAAAGATAGCCTTTCCCATCAGAAAAAAAAAAAGTACCACCACAACTGATATAAGCAAACCCACTCCAAGGATGGGGTGTCCAAAAACAGACAGAGCTGATACAAAGCAGACTGAGATAGTGTTCCCTGCAAAAAGCAGCAGGCAGGATGCTAAAAGTTTGTACAAAGGGACTATTCACTTGAAGAACCATAATTAGATACATTTACCTTTTACAAAGCAGAAAGTAAACAAAAAGCAAGCAAGNAAAAAAAAAAAAGAGTAAAAATCTAGAGGATTCTTCACAAGATTTTCGTTTCTTTTCACCCTTTTCTTCTTTATACAAATTTGAAATACATTGTATTTTATGTTTGGTGAATTATATATTCATCAGGCTCATGAAAACACTTTGCCGCGCATGTATTTACCAGTTTGTCTCCCTCATATATTTTATTTTTGCACTGATTTCTTCCCAACCGTTTTTCTCTCTGCATAACAAGTCGCGGGAGCTCTCGGAGTTTTAATTTTACGAAGAGGATGCAGAAGTAGGACCCATTCCCCGGCCAGATCGCCACAAAAACGAATAACGGATAATTTCCCCCTACTTCGGGAACAACAAAAGCCCAAAGGCCTGATCCTGCTCTGGGGGATGAACCCGCCGGGGAGCCCTGGGGCGATGTGGAGCTCTGGCCGCCCCGGCCCCGCTGAGCGGAGCCCGTTTTCTCGATGCCTCCGTTTGCAGAGCTCCGGGGGTGGGAGAGGAGGAACCGGCTGCGCCAAACCCCTGTGTCTCGGGGCAAAAATGAAAACAGGTCCAGGGTAGGAGGAAATATTTCCCTTTTTGTTTGTTCGGTTGGGTGGGGGATTTTGTTGAGTTTNAGTCCTCGTGTCTGTAAACTGGGCCAATGCACATGTCAGAGGCACCTGCCTGAGGCAGATTTCCTCACATTAAAAAAAAAAGGGATCTGCCTGTGTGGGAGGACACTTCGTAAATGATTGGTTCTAGGCACTTACCTAAAGTAAGCCCGTTTTTTGCCTGTTGCTTGTTCATGCACAAAAGCTTTCAAAGCTCATGAGCTGGAGACAGCATCTCATCCCTCTTGCGGGATGGCTACAGATAAAATCTGCCCTCAGTTAGACAAAGACACAGGAGTTACATGGCTGTTGGGGGCTGCATGACATTTTGCTCCTCTTTAGACTTTTTCTGATTTCATGCCCCAGGTTATTCTCTTCGTGGTGCTCTTCAGCACTCACGAGGACATACAGACTCTCTGGCAGCAGCAAGAGCCTTCTGCTCATCATCTGCACCCACAATCTGGGCACTCTCCTTCCCCCAAAACCTTCAAGCCCTGGGGACCACCGCAGGGCTACAAGTCCTGCAAGATGGCACTCAGCCACAGATTGAGGGACAGCAGCCCAACAACTCAGTCTGTTTCTGGATAGAGCAGGTTCTCCCACCTAATGGAGACTTGCCCTATATTTCCATAATTTTCACCTGCTGAGCACTTCTTAGCAGTTGAGCCAAAATGGTACCTGCCCACTTTCTGTAAAACCTCAGGAGAGAGCAAGACTGGAAAGTGATGCACCACGAAAATCTTGGGGATCTTTGCTTTGAGAAACTGCAGCACACCTCTGCTTTTAGGAAAAGAAAAATCTACTTTCTGCCTTTGTACCAGGAACAGGCATTTTGGTCACCTACAGGAGAATTGCCCTAAATGCAGTTATACACCCTGCTAAATAGCAGTTTCTCCATGCTTTCTACATACTTGGAACACTGTAGCAGCTCTTAACATCAAAAACACTTTTAATTCACACTGGAGCTATCTCAAGTAGGGTACCCCAAATTAATTAATGCTTTTAACCTCAAACTCTGCACCTTGAATTCTTAAGGCAGTAAGGGTAAAGCTCCTGGATTATTTCTTCCCCAAATATGGGACAGGCAAAGACGGAACTACTCATACCTTCAAAGCACTCGGACACCCCTGAAATGAAAGGGGAGCTGAAAAGCTCCATCTCAGAGGTTTAGCAGTTTGCTGTAGAACAAGGGGGATAAATCTAAATATTGAATGGCTGCTTGTTGCTCAAGGACTGTGCATCCTGTGCACTTCATCAGACAGAGGAAAAAGCAAAGCTGAAAGAAAACCAAAAGCCCGATGGGGAATGTACACAACAGAGAGTCACATCCTGAGTGCCAAGTGCCTGACTTTGCACTGTCCCTTTCACCTCATTTTTGTTCCTATGTGACATATAGAAAAAGTAGTTCAGAGTGACTTCAGTCACACAACAGGCTTTTTCAAAATGCAGATTTACTTCAGGGCTGCTGGAGTTTATCACAAAAAAGTACACAGAGCCAACATCACTTACTTACATCAAAATGCAGAGCAGAAGTCTGTATTGCAGCACATTTTATCCTACTGGAACTTTAATCCAGCTAATGCTAACAAGTCATTCGAATATGCGTAGTGGGAATGAGAGCAGAAGAGAGAGTCAACTCAGCAAATGGATCTACTCCGTTTCCATTAGATCTTCACCATGGAGTTTACACCAGCTATGATGAGTCTGTTGCCTCCTCCTGCCCAGCACCTAAAGCCTCAGCACTAATACAGCCAAGGATCAGTCTAGCAGAGGTTCCACATCCCTGAGGAATTTTAAGTTCCCAAGACAGGAGATACGTGGTCATTTTCTGTTCGTTTTGCCACAACTTCCATCACCTTAAGTGCAGAGCGCTGCCTGAATGTGAACTACTGGATCAGGTTCATGTTTTGTAAATATTATTGTTATTTTATGAACTTTGGCATCAATGAGAGCAAAGCTAGAGAGGCTGGAATATGACACAATGGTTTTGAGCTTGGCTGTTATTTGCCAATTTTTTTAAAAGTGGGGAGGGAGAAGGAAAAGGATAGTTTAGAATTGTGGTTAAACACATTTTTTTCTCTAGAGGCATTTAGATTTTTGCCTTTGCTTTGTTTATTCTTCTTTGGGACTAAGTAAAGTCATATTTTTAAACATAGGACATCCCCCCTCTCCTTTTTAAATACTGAAATTTTAAGAGTCACCCTAGACAGCGCTCAGGCTGCTCTGACTGCTTGGAGCCAAATGCATCTTTCAGAGTGTTTTCTTGTGGCCTATAAAAAGTATTTATTTTTTTCAGTCATTCCATTTGGATGCACCTTTGTTCACTTTCCAGGAGCAGTCCAGTTTCAATACTTTTTTCTTTTTAATCACAACATATAACAGAATTCCTATTTAGGGCTTCAGTTCTGTTATGATACTTCAAGCACATGAATAATCCTTCTTATTGTGAGTGATGCAGTTATTTAAAATTTGACCAGCACTTTAGGATCTTACTGAATTGGCGCCTAGATATTTCCTTATTTCTTTCTGGAGGGTTTGCTGTCTTTTTACTTTTCTTAAAAGTGGATGCATAATCTAGCACGAGTACACATAAAATCAAGGGCACATTTTTACCAGAGCGTGTTTTAACAGCACCAGCAGTGAAAATCTGGCTGAAAGCGCAGATTTACCCCTCTTGTCCGGGATGGACCCTGACAAACAGGAGGTGGAAGCCATAGAGCAGCTAATCCTGACCTACACATAGCGGGTAGTGGGGAAAACAACTTCTGCTGGACATAGTGAAGGGAAAAAGCCTCAGAAAATACTTCAGGTTAGAGACTTCCAGCTCCCCAGGCTGGCTGTGCATAAAATGTGTTTCCAAACCTGAGGAACTGCAGTGGGGATCCTGGAGGTTTCAGTCCCCCAGTGTAGACCTGGTGTCAAGTATCTCTCAGCTGGAGCTGGAGGTCGGGAGTGCATCACCCAGGCGAGTGCCCCGGGCACAGAGGGGCTGCGCTGGCACGGCCACAAGGTTGGAGTGGAGAAGGCATTTGGGAAGAAGCAATGCAGAGCCTGACAGCCCAGAGACGGCCAGATGTTTTCATCATTATGGAAAAAATCTGTTGGTGCCTCTTTGCCCAGAGAAACACTGGAGGAGGAAATAGCCTCTTGAGCTCTGATCAGGGCTGCATATTAAAACTGCAACAGGCCAGGGTCAAAAAACAACAGAAATGGCAGGAAGGGATTTTTTCTGACTCTGACTCTAACATTCAGTATTAAGGCGCCCCAAAAGCCTATTAAAGCCTCCCCAGATGGCTTTTCTGAAATCAGTCCCTCAGAGAGGTGGAGAGACAGGGCCTGAAAGATGGGCCCAACTGATGTTTCTCCAGCACACACACACCCCCCAACCCAGTGCTCCCTTGTTCCTCCAGCTGCAGCAGGTGCTGCCCCAGGAACATGCAGCCTCAGGGACACGTCACCCCAGACCTGCATGGTTCTGGAGCCATGCAGCCTTGGGGTTGCAAGGAGACTGAGTACAGCAATAATGCAACCAGGGGCTGGGGCCCCTGTCACCCACTCACAAAATCAACATTGAAGGAAGCGGGCTGTCCTCCTGGCCCCGGACACTCCTGTCCACCCCAAGCGCTGGTCTTAGAGCTATAACCAAGGCCAGGAGACACCCAAGAGTGAGACCCAGAGCTGAGATTTTCAGCCATACGGGATACAGGTTCCAGGTTTTGCTTTGTTGCTCCTTATCCCATGCAGGCTCCAGTGCTGCGGTCAGCAACAGGCATCCCCACGGGCTGCAGGATGCCAGGATCGGACCAGCCCCTTCCCTCAGGCTGCCCTGGGGCTCCTCCCGGGCAGCTCCCTGGGATTCATCCCTCCCCATGGATCCCCCTTTCCTAAAAGCAGCGCGGTCCCGTCCCATGCCAGCTCCTCTCACTAATTTTAGCTTTCAGGCACGAAAGACGGTGCAATTAAAAAAACCCAAAAGTAACCCTTAAGGACTGCCGGGGAGAAAAGCATGCAAAACTATAAGCAAAAGCCAACAGCCAAACCTAAACGCTTCCAATTTCTGTAAGAAATAAACCCTATCCCCGAAGTAGAGGGGCGTTTAATGTTTCATGCATTTCACTTAGATTTTTTTGTTCTTTAACTGACAACTAGAAAATGCGGGCGGCGTCTGGACTTGGAAACGGACGGCAAATCGCATGACCTGGCAGCGAGGAAGGCAGGCACCAGAGCACCGCGGAGAACTCTCCCTCCTTTCCTCCCTTTCTTCTTTTTACAGTATTGCTGGGGCTCCAAGAGAAANTTTTCTCTCTGCATAACAAGTCGCGGGAGCTCTCGGAGTTTTAATTTTACGAAGAGGATGCAGAAGTAGGACCCATTCCCCGGCCAGATCGCCACAAAAACGAATAACGGATAATTTCCCCCTACTTCGGGAACAACAAAAGCCCAAAGGCCTGATCCTGCTCTGGGGGATGAACCCGCCGGGGAGCCCTGGGGCGATGTGGAGCTCTGGCCGCCCCGGCCCCGCTGAGCGGAGCCCGTTTTCTCGATGCCTCCGTTTGCAGAGCTCCGGGGGTGGGAGAGGAGGAACCGGCTGCGCCAAACCCCTGTGTCTCGGGGCAAAAATGAAAACAGGTCCAGGGTAGGAGGAAATATTTCCCTTTTTGTTTGTTCGGTTGGGTGGGGGATTTTGTTGAGTTTTAAGGCAATTTTTGTTTCTTTAGTTTTTTGGTTTGTTGGGGGGAGATACTGTTATGGTTTTTTCTTAATTTAGTTATTATTACCTGGAAGTACTCATCAGTTCCACCGGGAGTGGCACTCTCCCCGGGGGAGAGAGGGGATTTTGCCAGACAGGAGTGAGACCCTCCCCCCCGTGCCCCCCGTCCCAGGGGAACCGCGGCAAGTGCGGGAAAAGAAACGGGGCCGCCTTAGAAAGCCGCCTTCCCGGTGTAGGGGGACAAGGAGGAAAGGCAAAGCCACCCACCCAAAGACAAAGGGCTCCCGGGGACAGGGACAGCCCCCCGCCCGTCCCGCGGCTTGCCCTAGGGGCAGCCGATTTCATGCCTCTCCGGTTGTGGGTCACAGGCTGGGCCCTCGCCGGAGCAGAGGGGACATCGCCAGGACACGTCGGAGCAGGGGTTGGAGTCGGGACTCTGTAACTCTACTCGCCCGAGTTCATCCTCCCACCGGTCTCGGCGGAGCCGATTCTCGGGAAGGGGCTCCGGGCTGGGTCCCTCCGCAGGGCGCCCTGGAGGAGCCCCCCCAGCGGAGCTGAGAGCCCCCAGACCCGAGCTCTGCCAGTCCCTCATCCCCGCAGGGTTTGGATTGTGTGGGGAGGGGGTGTCGGAGATAACTTTTAAGACAAATAAAGCCTAAATACCGTCTCACGTTAAACGCGGTTCCCCCTCTCCCGGGCTAAGCGGTCAAGGGCGGACCCGGATCCCAACGTGGGGGTGTTGGAGCAGGACCCCGCTGCCCTGGCACTGCCCCAGCGCAGCGTCCCCACCCCCCACCCTCCCCCGGGGTTCCTGGGGAGCGCAAAATGCGTATGGTGACATCGCAAGACGGATCGGATTTGCACGGGCAGCAGGAAGTATCCGAGAAATCAGACCTTTATCTCCTCTGGAAAACATCGTGCGGACAGACAAGCTGCAAACGCCCTGAAATCCTTGCGGCTGTTTCAGGCTTCCCAGCCAAGCGCTGCTCCTATTCCCACCGGAGCCGGTGGGAAGCTTTCAGCCCAGGGGAGGTAGATCGGGTCAAAGCTCCGAGGGAGGGGGCAGGGAAGCCCCATCGCATTTAGAGCTTTGTCCTCCGAAACAGCCCGCGCCTCATAGTGCCTAGAAGGTATTTCGTTTTTAAAACGGTTTTCTTGACCACCGCTACCCACCGGTGCGCCCCGGCTACCGGACGCCTGTGTCAAACCGTTGTTGTATTTACTAAACGTGAAAATCTCTTCGGTCGTTCAATTTTCCCGTCCCTAAAACAACCGTATGGCTTCTGCCCTGTGTGCGTTCCCCTTAGAAACGGAACGAATAAGCCCTTTTGCAATTAAAGGGCCGAATAAAAAAACTATTGCACTCGAGTGCAATAGACCGGCGGGTCTCGAAGCCAGCGCAAATAACGCGACCGCTGAAGTAACGCGCGGGTGCTGGGAGAGGGGCAGTGAGAAGGACGACGAAATCCTAGATCGGTCTCGTCACCAGATGAACCGAGCACAGTTATAGGCAGAAAATT